>CAUYON010050693.1:0-38248 GCA_963573935.1 Arctocebus calabarensis | reverse complement strand
CGAACACATGCAACCACTTGCCAGATCTCCACTGCTTTTGCCTTCCTCAGGGGGTCCAGAAGTCTCTCGCTGTCTCCCTGTGTCTCCAAAGGGATGTTTCTGGGCAGATCTCGTCAGCCAGAGATGCCTGAAGTCTTCTCTCCCCAGTCTCACCGAGCCCAGTTGCAAGGAAGCTGTTACTCGGCCACCATCTTGGCTCCTCCTCCTATTACTAATTTCTAATACTTAATTTCCTGTTAGTGTGTTGGGTTTCTAACTATTTAATACTTACTATTACTAATTACTAATACTTAATATTACTATTACTATACTATTTACTTTAATGATATTAAGTTCACTCCCTTTTTAAACTCAATGAGTCTGAATTTTTTTATTTAGCCTCCTTTGGACAATTGCAATATGTTCTCCATAAGAGCAAATTTGCAGTCGATCTTTGTATAAATTAAATTTTTATAAAATAGTGTTGCTAAGAAAAATAAAGTTGACTCATTTGCTGTGTAATACAGTGGAGTATAGGAGGAGGTGGCTCTCTTGGCCCTGGTTCTCACTGGGTCCAGCCACAATAAAGTGAAAAGGTCATATAAGCTCGTCTCAGATATAAATGCAGGAGTGGGAAGAAAGATCCATCTGTGTGTTCAGTCTTGTTATCAGCGGGAATTTGTTGAAGGTCAGAATTCTGCTACCTTTTGCTTTTCTCCCCAGACATCCCGTTTTTTTCAGTATCCCTTTCCTTTTTCTCTTCTAATGTTTGTCCTTTACTTTTCTCACAGTCTAGGCATACAATACCCTATTTAAATTGATATCTAACCAGATCTTTACCTCTAGGCTCATTTTCCCAACTCCTCTTTTATTCACATTAGCTAAAAACATGATATGCTGACTCCTAAAATTTTAAATAAGCCTATAGTACTATTTTTCAGGCTGTTTTCAGTTTGTAACAAACAAAAAAGCTTAACCCAATAGAAACACTAGTAGAGATTTATGGAACTTAGTGAAACAAAGTTGAGACGATGCTTCTTAGTATTCCTTAAAAGGTGAGACAAATTCGTGTCTACTAATGGCTAATTAGGTCCGCCTAATTTTTTTCTTCAGTTGAAATGCAGCACTCAGCAGGAAAACAATTATTTCCACACAATTTTTTGAATGTTATGAAATTAACATTCAAATTGAAAATATAACATAGTATTTTTATGATAACTGAAAAATCAACATCCCATTTATTTTGAAAAAATTAATTGACACAAACTCTGTCCTAATAAAAGGTATTGCAAAGCTGTATTTCAAAAGCAAATAACAGCCTTATTAGGGACACCCTGAATGTTCTGAGATACAAAAATTTAGGAAATATAAAATTATTTTGATTACTCCTTTTTCTCAAAATAATCACCATGACTTTCTATGCACGTTCGCATTCTTGTAAACCAATTTTAAAACAGTCTTTCCACATTTCTTCAAATGCTGTAAGCTCACTTTCATAGATGTGAATAGCTTCTTCAGGGCTGGAGAAACTTCTTACACATGTGCAACTTTTTACTATAGGGATGAGGAAATAATCACATGCAGCCAGGATGGATGAGTCAGAATAAATTTAACTTTGGTGGATTCCAGCAACTGAATGGTAATGCTGGCTGTGTGGACCGATAGTTTGTCATGGAGCAATACGGTTCTCTGCAGACCTGCCCTTGGCTACCATCCCCGATCTTCCCTAAAACTTTTGGTAGGCACACTGTTGTGTACCACTGAGTAGTCACTGTTCTTTGTCCCTCCAGAGGAATAGGTGCAACCTGACTGCATTTAGGGAAGACGTTGCCACCGTTTTCTTTCCAACATTTTGGGGCTACTTAATTTTTGTTGGTGGATTTTCTTCATGAAAAATACAAATTATCAACTGATGCTTATTCTCTGGATCAAGCGGGAAAGTCCAGGTTTCATCACCAGTAATGGTGTCAGAAAGACATCTGGACTTGCCACTGGTGAATCTGACCAATAGTTTTCATACCATTCAACCGATGCACTTTTGCTCATCTGCGAAATGTGTGAGACACCCGTTGGGATGAAACTTTCCTGGCTCAGTGATAACTGTGTAGGATTTCGGACAGCGCAGTGAGCTAATCTGTAGTCCCACTCCAACACACTTAGCATCACTTGATTGCTCTTGCAAACCATTTTTTCCACAGTCACTGTGATTGCTGGATGCCCACTCCTCTCTTGGTCTTTCAGCAAACCCCAGCCTCTTCTAAATTCTTGGATCACTGAACAATGGCCATGCAGGAAGGAGTAGGGTTCCCAAAAGCCTGTACTGAAAGTTCAGGGATTCAAGACTGGGTCTGACTCGCTTTTAAAATCACAGAAAATCATCACTCACAGCTGCTCTTTTCCCAGCTCCACTGCTGATGCTGATTGAATGCTGTACAGATGGAACAAATGAAGTCCTCCCAGCAACTCTGCCAAGCCCACAAGTTAGAACTTGCACAGGAGAATCAGTAAGGACACTGCTATCGACTGTAGTTTTTGGAAGGGAAATAATTCACCCTCACATAGTCTGTCTCAAAACTTTCATAGTGACCTTTGTATGAAGCATGGTCATATTTTTGGAATGAAGCAGAAGTGAATGAATTATATATATACATGTGTGCGTGTACACCATATTTAAAATTTAAGTAGCAAATCTTTATAATATTTAGTGTAATCTTATATAACTGTTTAAGTCAATTATATAATAAAACATTTGGCCTATTTATTTTATTTATTTATTTATTTGGCCAGAGCTGGGTTTGAACTCACCACCTCCAGCATATGGGGCCAGCACCCTACTCCTTTGAGCCACAAGCGCCACCCTAGTTGGCCTATTTCATAATGACTTCATTGTAATAATTCCTTTTCTTGCACTGTCAATTTCAGGAGTTTCAAAACACTACATTTATTCCTATAACTAGAAGTTGGCAATGAAAGGACTCTCTTTGGCAATTTTACTCAAAATTTGAGTACTTATGGTGACCTTTACCCTACATGCAATTTATATACTATAGTAAAATGTTGAAATGAAGTGTTTTTGTTTTTGTTTTCTGCTTGGAAATCCTACCCCTTTCAGTATCATAGAAGAAGGAATAAAGTAGCGTGATCATGTAAAAATAGATTTATGTTACAACACTGTTACCAAAACCTCCAACGTTTGTCATTAACTGAAATTAAAGTCTAAAGTCTGTTGCAGCACATGTCATGATAATCCTCAAAATCTGTCGCGTAAATTGTCGGCTGCAGTGACTCTCCAAATTACTTTCAGCAGATTTTATTTTCTAAATAAAATCTTACAAGTAACAACAATGATGAATAAAATAAAACATAAAAAAAGGAGATCATCCTCTCTTTCTAAAGCAGCAGTCTAGAAGAAGGTGATACTCCACCCACCCAACTTCTTCATCACTCTGTGCGACTACCTGTGGACCTTATCTGGGGTCCACTAGGTCTCCAAGGATTCCGGTTCCACAGTCACTTATCACTTTCAGTAATGCCATACTGGCTTGTATCAAACTAATCATGCTGCAATTAACAATTAAGAAATCTGGACAAAATGTATGAAATGACACAAGAAACTGGGCTATTGAAAACACTGGAGACTGACACAAAGCAAGCAGAAATCTGACAAAAGTTTACCACTGGAAAAGGAAAAGCTTCACTGGATGAGATCTATGTAATTATGGCTTTTCCTCTGAGCATCCCCCAGTCCACTGGGCCCAAGGCAAAATCTAGACACCAAGTAGAATGTTGCAGTGTTATTGTATTGAGGTGTGGTGTCAGAGTTTAGAGCTGCCAAGTGGTTGGAGATGGAAAAAAATACATTCAGGAGGGGAAGAAGCCACAGATATGGAGGGCTGTAAATTTGCATATAAAATCTTATTTCCTTGCCTGACCATTTATTATGCATGAATAGGAAACACGACAAGAAACTCAGCAGGAAGTAAAAGCTGGAAGACAGACAATGTTGAGGCAGATTTGAATGATGATCACTGCAGAGGAGTTAGAATTTAGAATGTGAAACCTACCTGGGTTTCCACTGAACCCAAAGAGAATCTATACCCTCACTTAATTCTGTGTCTTAGAACCTGCAAACTTTTGAAATATAACCTTTCATTAAGCAGGCTTTGGTCAGTTTCTTCATCCCACTTGAAGACCCTACTCCAGTGTTTTAGATCGTATTAGAAAAAGTTTATGATAAAAATGAAAATATTTCTCTTTGGGAATTCAGATTTATATTATGAAGTCTGGTTTTGAGCAATACTATGAAATTATATTTTCAGTATTCATACATTTTTTTTCTTTGCTCTATAAAACTCAGAGAACAATCTTTTGTCTTTCTTGAATGAGATGAGAAACAAGACCTTAGAACAAATGGATATTCAAAGAAGTAAATCTCTTTACTTTATAAATAGGAAAAAGAAATATGTCATAAGTCTTTAGGACAGAGAAATTAACTAAATATTCTGTTACTTTCAATTCTCCCTTTCCCTTCTCTGCTCTGCCCAAACATACTTAGTCTATATTTAGTTCAATACTGTTGCTCTTAAATTATACACCAGGAAAAATCTATTTAAAAATCTATTTATCTTTATCACTTTGTCTTCCCAGCAACAACTCTCTTGTGTTTTTATCCATCTGCATCCTACTGTGATGAGATAGAAAACAAAGCTGAGTTTAGTGTGGAAACAGAAGCACAAAGAACAAAGTAATTCATCAAAAGCATGTTCCTTTCATCAATGATGGAAATAAAGAAATAAAGCCTAAATACATACTTGCCCGATCCCCAGTTTCTCATGAACTTCTGTAGATAGTTGAAAATTACATTAGAAAGGAAAGAAGTGTGTTAGGGATGTCAAATAAATTGTTTAATCTAATAAAACATACATTATATATTTAACATGAATACCTTCATTTTTGCTGCATATAAAACAATTCCTTAACTGTGCAAATCAGTAAATATATTTAGGCTCAAAAAAAATTAATTTCATTGAAAATAGAAACAGATAGCATAATTTTAAGTTATCTCAAGTTACTTTGACCATCCCTAATGTTATTTTGTGACTTAGTGGAAAAATCATTAAATGGGAGTGTAGAAGTCTTGTTTGCAGCCAACTATAATAAAGTATGGTTTGACTTTAGGGAAGTAATTTCTATTTCCTGAGTTTCAATTTCTTTCTCTGTAAAACAAAATTTTAAGGCCACTTTTAGGTACAAAATTTAGAAGATTTAATTTTCCAGGTGGCAGCTAAGGGATTGGAATTGAGGAATATATGCTTGTGTTTTAAGTTTGGACCTAAAATGAGAAAGAAAAGAAATAATGCTGCATATTTATATGGAATTATATATGCAGAACCCACATATATTTTTGTTGTTCTTATTTCTATTGTTTTGTTATTTTGACAAATAGAACAAAACAAACTTTTATCATCTTGTATTCATCTGAATAACAAATCAAATCATTATGAACAAGGAAAGATGCAGTTACATATCTACTAGTAATTTCTGTTAATTAAAGGGAATACCTCGAGAGCTCTTAGCAGGAAATTTCAGTTACTTATATTCCTATTATCGGACCTAAATATCCTTCTCTAATTAGAAACATCTTTATTCTCTATTAATCATATTGATTTTGGAGGGAAGCAAAATAATTTGTAAGGAGAAGTAGATGGCTATGGAAATACAAAACGATGATACAGCTATTACTCCACAAACAAAGACCCAAGGTGGGAGGTGTGCCGGTTACCAATTCTGATTTTATATTTAGAAACTGGTGAACTAAACATCCTGTGCATCCCATCCTCCCATTGCCATCAGTGGAGTTGGTGTCCCAGTGGCTTTTCTTTTTCCCATCCCTACCTGACAGGGATCACGGAACCTATTCTTTGGCTAAAAGCGTGTCTTCTGGCCCCACTCACCTTGGGTTTTCTCTCCTCTACTATGACATCCCCTTTGAATCTAGCAGGTTTCTCAACCTCAGCATTGTTGAAATTCGGGTTCCATATAATGGTCCCATGGCATATCCAGTAGGAAGTGGCCTTTTTATAAGAACTGGTACTAACACGTGTATTAAGTGCTCTGTGAATGCTGAGAAAACACAATCCCACCCCTGATACTTTGCATTCTGACTGGCTTTATAATAATTATTTAAGCAAATTATTATGAATAATAAAACATAAATCTTCATCCATACTTTATGTATATAACTATTGCAATTTAATTATATTAAAATTATTCTGCACCAAATTTTTAAGTCTATTTGTGCGTATAGAAAATCAAAGTTGGGCAATAAAAAGTAACAGGAAATCCTCATGAGCTGGATGCAGGTGTTGGATATCGGCATGAAAACCGCCCCACTCCCAGTAATGAAAGACTGGATGTCGCTATGAGAAAGATGAGTAAAATATTTCACTAAATATCCTCAGCACAAATAAAGATCTAATTCTTCACATTACCTCATTACACAGAAAGATCTAAGACTTTTTAGTTTCACTTAGACTTTGATGACCTGCTGTTCCATTGTTTAACTGAACATTTGGCCTTCAAACAAATCTTTCCGGAAACAGATAATGAGGTAATGTAATGTGCAAAGCACCCCATGCACCCTGTGCAGGGTAATTTTATTAGAGCTACGCCAATAAAGCCAAAATCCAACTAGGGATATTGTAGGCCTTCTATATCTCAGCACGGTTTTAAAGTCACTGGACTTTTTCTGTTAATGTTCTTCCACTAAGTGAACAATGCAGAGGCCTAGTGATTGGGAGCAATTTTTTGTAGAAAATGTTATCAGTCACTTTTTTAACTAATGATATTGATATATGATTGAAAAATATAAGCTTTATATAACCAAGGCATACACCGTGATATGCATGGTGGCATAATTACTGCAATCCAGCCAATTAACGTTTCCGTTATCTCACATATTTATTTTTGTAGTCAGAATAGGAGAGATTTAGTCTCTTATTAAATTTCAGTATACAATATATTTTTATGAACTATAGTTACCATGCTGTACACTAGTTTTTCAGAACTTATTCATCTTATATCTAAAAGCTTGTACCCTTTGACCAATATATACTCATGCTTGACTGCTGAACACTAACTTTCTACTATTCACTTATGAATTTAACTTTTAACTTTTCAAATAAATAAAAGAATAAAAGCTAAAAAATAAAAAATAGAACTACCATAGAATTTAGGAATCCTATTTCTGGGTAGATATACAAAAGAAAGGTATCAAGATACTTTAAGAGCCTCTCTTTACCTTCTTTGAGAGATTTGCAATCAGTATCTGTTTAGAATTAGTGTTAAAAGTCTATAAAGATGTTCAAAGATAAAGATCAGGGATCAAACTTTACGAGTTTTATAAACTTCTCTCGTTGTTTCTGCTATTGACATTCTGTTTCCTCATAGCTCTTACTAGTAAAAATCCTTTAGTTAGAAAGGAAAATAAAAGAGTTTACACAGCCAGATATATTGGAATCTGGAAGAACAGGTGTTAGATGACCTCAGAATTGTTTCTCCATGTGTGAAGCACTAAAATATTAAAGTAGTTTGTTCATCAACCAAAGAAACTCCCATCCCTGTAACTATAAGATTCCTTTATCATAGCTCAGAGCATTCTGTTTTGGCCCTCATGTATGATAAAAAAACTACTATAAAAGGAAAAACTTAATAGATGTTAATAGTGAAATAGCAGGCTTTAAAAAATGAGATCCCTATATTCTAATTCTATATTGGTTTCTCACTTTCTGTACTACTTACTTTCAATTTCCTACATTGTAAAACAAAAAGTATTATAAGACCATATTATAAGTCCATGGACATGACACTTTTAGATAGTTTCTTATAATGTAAAAAACACTATGCATACTAACAGAAATGGTTTTTTTCCCCCAAAGATGTATGATGACCACTTTTAACACTATATCAATGATAAGATTTTAACATCTGGTTGTTGAAAAATGCATATTTGTTATAGCCATGTACATTCTACTCAGCCTTAAAAAATACAACAAGCAGAATGTTCCAGATCACAGAATTCTTACTTTCCTCTCTAGCCTTTACTGAATTTTGGTTAGTATTTACGGTGATTTTTTTCGTGGCCAATATTTGACAGAATATCATGTGCATGTTAGACCATGTCATTGTATTGTGGATAGATTATACACATGGTTAATATAATCCCACCCTTATGATAAATTTTATATCCATACACGAAGACCACCCACTGAGGTGATGAGACAATTCAGTTTTCCATGTCATTCCTCCTTCATTACTTAAGTGAATATCTCAGCTTACTATAAAGATCGTGGGAATACTATAAGCAGGGATTCTTTAAGATGTTTACTAAAGAAGGAAAAAGGAGAATAACTGGGCAGGGGATGAAGTGAAAAGTCCAGTGGATTTACAAGGGAAACAGAATTTATATCATTTGGTTCATTTTAGGCTGAACTGGAGAAAACCCTTGAGCAGAAAGGCAAGGATACAGATTTGCTATGGTCTCAAGAGAATGGGAAAACTAACCAAGTGTTCTCTTCTATTTCTTATTAATGTGATTAAAGGGATTAATCTGAGTCCTTCTTACAGATTTTGCTGAAGAAGAAACCAATGAGTGGCAATTAGGATGTTGACATTACCAAGTGGACATCTTTCCTGGGATTTGAGAATTGATTAATTTCACACATGACAGCAGCTGCCAGGTGGTAACATTTCAAGTCATTTCTCACCTACACTGCAAGCAAACCAGGGACATGCAGGTAACATGGAGACATCAAATTACTATGGAATAAACATTTTGGTAACTTCTTCAGTCTCCATGTTTTAATTTAAAAAAATTAGTCATTCCCAGGCTTTAATTTATAGATTATTTATAAAAGCATTTTGGGTTGCCACTGTTGGGCTGTCATGCAGTCTCCAAATGTCAGTACAAATAATATGTTTTTGAATTATAAAGTATTTAATGCAAACAAAATTGCATGACATTTGAAGTTCCTTTGAATAATTCCCAGGTGTTGACTTATCTATGAATGCTTAACACTTACAAATCTTCTATTCTTAGTTACCCATTACTATTGTATCTTTCTCTCCCAACTTATGTCTCCTCTTTGTCTTGCCTGTGACATTACTGTGATGAGAAACCCCATTACCAGGAATTAGCACCAGGCCTCCATTGCCTCCATCATTTTATACAGCCTCATCTTCCAGTACATTGCTCCTCACTTTCTCCTTTTCAACTATTCTGTTCTTCTTTCAGTAAAATTTCAGGAAATTCCTTTACTATAAGGTATTTAATTTAACAATGGTGTCCTTCGGTCAGAACACTCCTGCCTTCCCTGAGTGTCTGCTCGTGCTTCAGAGTTCAACACAAGATCGCCACTCAAATATCATACCCCAGAGAGTTTGCGGAGATCCTCCATAGACCAATATCTTATTCTAGGCTGTCATCCTACCTCTTCATCCCCTCTCCTATTCACTTGGATAACAATGGATTATTGCCTTTGCACCTCCCCAGAATGTAAGTTCTGGGGAGAGCTGGGACCAGGTCTCTTTTGTTCCTCATTATATCTTCAGTACTATAAACAATGTACAATACATATTTGTTGATGCCTATTATTATTATATCTTTCTCTTGCCTGATTATTTTGGTTGTATCTTCTAGCACTTTGCTGAATAGAAATGGTGAAAGTGAGCATTCTTATTTTATTCCAGTTTCCCCTTCATATCCAATTCCCCCCACCCTTGGGGGATTGCTTTCAACTTTTCCCCATCTTCAGGAAGATGTTGGTAGTAGGTTTATTATATATAACTTCTACCATTTTGAGGTATGACCTATGCCCTTTGAGGTTGAGGGATTTTATCATGAAGGGATGCTGAATTTTATCAAATGCATTTGCAATATCCATTCATATGATCACATGGTTTTTGTTCTTAATTCTGTTTATGTGATGAATCATACTTATTGATTTGTATGTATTGAACCATCCTTGCATCCCTGGAATAAAATATATTTGGGGTATTATCTAATGGATTTGAAAATAGATTTAATTTGCTAATATTTTGTTGAGGATCTTTGCATTTAAATTTATTAGGAATATTGGTCTGTAGCTTTCTTTCTTTCTTTTTTTTCTTTTTTCTTTTTTTTTTTTGGAGACAGAGCCTCAAGCTGTCACCCTGGATAGAGTGCTGTGGTTTCACAGCTCACAGCAACCTCCAATTCCTGGGCTCAAGCTACTCTCCTGCCTCTGCCTCACAAGTAGCTGGGACTACAAGCACCCGCCACAACGCCCAGCTACTTTTTGGTTGAAGCTGTTATTGTTGTTTGGGGAGCCTGGGCTGGATTCGAACCTGACAGCTCAGGAGTATGTGGCTGGCACCTTAGCCCATTGAGCCATAGGCGCTGAGCAGGTATGTAGCTTTCTTATTGTCATTATGTTATCTTTATTGGGCACTGGTATTCTATGATGCTGGCTTCATAGTATGACTTTGGGAGAGTTTCCTCCTCTTTAATTTTTTTGGAATAGTTTTAGGAACACTAGTAACAAGTTCATCTTTGTATGTTTGGTAGAATTCAGCTATAAATCCATCTGGTCTTGAGATTCCTTTTGTTTGGATGTCTTTAAATCATTCATTCAATCTCAATACTCATTATTGCTATGCTCAGGATTTCTACTTCTTCCTGGTTCAGTCTCGGGAGGTTCATGTTTCCAGAAATTTAGGATTACTAGTTTATGAATGTATAGTTATTTGTAGTAATCTCCAGACATTGGTCTAGGCAAAGAATTCATGACTAAGACTTCAAAGCAAGCAACAAAACCAAAACAAAATATAAAAAATAGGATATAAACTATTATTATTAAACTAAAAATCTTCTGTGCAAAAAAATAATAATAATCAACAGAGTCAACAGACAACCTGTGGAATGGGAGAAAATGTTTTCTATCTATGCATCTGAGAAGGGACTGATATCCAGAGTTTATAAGGAACTCAACTCAGTAACAAGAAAAAAATAAATAACCTGGCTGGATGCAGTGGCTCACACCTATAATCCTAACATTCTGGGAGGCTGGGGCAGGTAGATTGCCTGAGCTCAGGAGTTCAAGACTAGCCTGAGCAAGAGTGAGACCTCATCTCTAAAAATAGCCAGGCGTTGTGGTGGGTGCCTGTAGTCCCAGATACTCTGAAGGCTGAGGCAAGAGAATAGCTTGAGCCCAATAGTTTGAGGTTGCCATTAGCTGTGATGCTATCGCGCTCTACTGAAAGTGACAAAAACAGACTCCGTCTCAAAAAACAAAAAACAACAACAAAAAATAAATAAATAAACTTAGTAAAAAGTGGGCATGAACAGATATTTTTCAGAAGAAAACATGCAAGTGGACAACAAAAAGAGGAAAAAATGTTCAATATCAGTATTAATCAGAGAAATGTAAATTATAACTGCAATGAGATATCATCTCATGCCAGTGAGAATGACTATTTTTTTAAATCTAAAAATAATAACAGATAGTGAAAATGCAAAGAAAAAGAAACACCGTGTTAGTAGGAAAGTGAATTAATACATCCTCTATGGAAGATATTATGGAGAATTCTCAAAGAACTAAAAATAGAGCTACCATTTGATGCAGCAATCTCACTATTGAGTATCCACCCAACAGGCAATAAATCATCATATCAAAAGAGCAACCTTGATTTCTATGTTTTTCACAGCACTTTTCACAATGGCAAAGATACAGAATCAACCTAGGTATCTATCAATAGATGACTGGATAAAGGAAGGGTGGCATATATATGTAGGTACAATGAAATAATATTCAGCCATAAAGAATAAAGAAATCATGACTTCTGTAGCAACATGGATAGACCTGGAGCCTATTACCTTAATAAAATCCTCAGAAATATAAATTCAAGTATCACATATTCTCACATATAAATGGGAGCTAAATAATGTGTACATGTGGACATAGAGGGTGAAATAATAGTCATAAGGTACTTGGAAGGATGGACAGTTGGGAAGCTGATGAGGGATGAGATATTAGATATTCACCACAATGTATATTATTCACACAATGGTTATGCTAAAACAGTGGTTCTCAACCGTCCTAATGCCGCAACCCTTTAATACAGTTCCTCATATTGAGATGACCCACAATCATAAATTTATTTTCATTACTACTTCATAACTGTAATTTTGCTACTGTTATGAATCATAATGTAAATATCTGATATGCAGGATGTATTTTCATTGTCACAAAGGGGTTTTGACCCACAGATTGAGAACTGCTGCTAAAAGGTCAGACTTTGCCACTACATAATATATCCATGTAACAAAACTGCACATGTACCTCTTAAATTTACATAAATTTAATAACATATATCTCTGTTAAAATTGAACAAATTAACTATAGGAAAATCAGTAATAAAAATGTTTGCAGAAATCATGCAGCATATGTGAGTAAATTGCATTTCAGCCTGATATTTACAACATCATTGTTTTATATAAATTTGAACTAGTCTGAGCAATGTCAATTTCTCTCACATCATTTGGCAAATTTCTTGTTTTGTCACTATTGCATATTACACTGTTTTTCTTGTATCACAAAATAAAAGTGCAGTAAATTTGGAAAAAACACCTCACAGAGAAGTAAAATCAACAAAGTAAAAGTTACTTCATAGGTGAAATGACCATATTCTCAAAAGTAGAAATAAAATCAGAGTAAATTAGCTGAAAAGAAGGTGTATTATCACAATGAAACATGAATCCCCAATACTATTAACAATAAAATTCTTAAACTCTATCTAAGGTAATAAAAATGATGGAAAGTCTCCCTTTTGGCCAAATAGTATTCCATGATACACATATACCACAGTTTATTAATCCGTTCATAAGTTGATGGGCACTTGGGTTGTTTTCACACTTGGTGATTATAAATTGAGCTGAGATAAACAATCTAGTGCAAATTTTCTTGTGATAAAACGATTTCTGGGTAGATACATAGTGGGATTGTAAGATCAAATGGAAGATCTATTTTGAGTTCTTTGAAGATTCTTCCTACATCTTTCCAAACAGGCTTTATTAGTTTTCAATCCCACCAACAGCATAAAAGTGTTTCCTTCTCTCCACATCCTTGCCAGCATCTGAAGCTTTGTGACATTGTGATGTGGCCTATTCTCATTGCATTTAAGTGATATCTCTAGGTGATTTTATTTGCATTTTTCTGATGATTAGGACCAAGGAACATTTTCTTTTTTATGTGTTTGAGGGCCATTTATCTGTCTTTTTCAGAGAAGGTCCCCTTCATGTCTCTTGCCCAGAATTGTTTGCTCCTCTTTTGTTGATTGAGTTCTCTGTAGATTCTAGTTTTCAATCCTTTGTTAGATTTGTAACATGCAAATATCTTTTCCCTTTCCGAAGGTTATCTATTTGCTTTCATTATTGTGTTCTGAGCTGTGCAAAAGCTTTTCAGTTTAATTAAGTCTCATTTATTTGGCTGAGTGCAGTGGCTCATGCCTATAAACCTAGCATTCTGGGAGACTGATGTGAGTGGATTGCCCTGAGCCCACAGGTTTGAGACCAACCTGAGCAAGAGCAAGACCCCATCTCTAACAATGGCCAGGTGTTGTGGCAAGCGCCTATAGTGCTAGCTACTTGGAAGGCTAAGGCAAGAGAATAGCTTTTGAGATTGGTTTGAGCTATGATGACATAGCACTCTAACAAAGGTGACAAAGTTACACTCTGTCTAAAAAAAAAATTAAAAACACAAAAACAAACTCATTAAAAAGTGGAGATGAATAGACATTTTTCCAAGAAAGATTTACAACTGGACAACAAAGATAGTTTTTGCTGTTGCGATTGCCAATGAAGTCTTCTTCACAAAATCTTTCCTCAGGTCAATATCATCTAGAGTTTTTCCCACACTTTCTGCTAGGATTTTTTTTATCATTTCATGTCTAATATTTAAATCTTTAATTTATCTTGAGTCCATCTTTTCAAGTCATAAGAAGTGTGGGTCCAATTTCAGTCTTTTATGTATGGTTACCCAGTTCTACCATGACTATTTATTGAATAGGAAGGGCTTCTCTTCCCTAATGTATGCTTTTGTTTAGTTTATCAAAGATAAGATGGCTATAAGAGGGTGGTTTCATCTGTAGGTTTTCAATTCTGTTTCATATATCTACGTCTCTGTTTTTGTGCCAATACCAGACTTCAGATTATATTGCAAGTCCATGGTGATCAAAAGTCATCTTTTACAACAGGTTTTTAAAGTGTTAAAACTATGGCATAACAAATAAAATTCTGATTTATGATTTCAGCTTTGTAAAAATATTGAAAAACCAGGTAAGACATTATGTTTCCTTTTAAAATGACTGTTTGAAACCTGCTTTTCTCAAAAAGATTTTAGATGACTCCAAAGATAACATCATAATTCTCAAATAGGAAAAAATCATTTTATATTTCCTCTGGTCCCCCATTGACAGGCACTTCCAGTTTTTGTTGCCTGAAAGGTTTACAATAGAAAGGTATGTTGATGGACACAGTAGCATTGCAGTAGTTTGGTTTATTTGATCACTCCAAAACCTATGTTGAGATTTCATATCCAATGTTGAATCTAGAGCTTAATGGGAAGTGTTTAGGTCATGAGAGAAGATATCTCATGAATAAATTAATGGCTTCCCTGACAGGGGCGAGGAGTGAGTTCTTGCTCTGTTAATTCCCTGGAAAGTTAGTTGTTTGAAAGAACCTGACATTACCTTCTCTCCTGTTTCCTCTCTCCCCATGTGATCTCTGCACACTGGCTCCCCTCTGCCTTCCACCCTCAGTGGAAGCAGCAGGAGGTCTTCACCAGGTGTCCAGTCTTCCAGATAGCAAACTTAATCAGTTAAATACGTTTTTATCTTTATAAATTACCAACCTCATGTATTCCTTTTTCATTTAAAAATGTTAATGGAGTACAAATGTGTTAGGTTTCATGGGGCACTTTTATAAGGCTTGAAACTCAGCTAAAGATGTGCCTATCACTCAAATAGCATTCATAGCTCCTTCCTCCCACATCTCCCCTGACTGAATTCCATTGAGTTTTACATTCCTCTATTCACATGTGTGCCTGTTGTTCAGTTCCAACTTCTTAGTGACTACATGTGGCCTTTGTTTTCCCTTTTTTTTTTGAGACAGAGCCTCAAGCCATTACCCTGGGTAGAGAGCTGTGGCATCACAGCTCACAACAACCTCCAACTCCTGGGCTTAAGTGATTCTCTTGCCTCAGCCTCCCAAGTAGTTGGGATTATAGGCATCTGCCACAAAACCCATCTTTTTTTGGTTGTAGTTGTCATTGTTGTTTGGCAGACCCAGGCTGAACTGAAATCTGCCAGCTCTGGTGTATGTGACTGGCACCTTAGTTGTTTGAGTTACAGGTGCCGAGCCTGTTTTTCCATTCTTAAGATACTTCACTTAGGAGAATGGTCTCCAGTTCCATCCAGATTGTTAACAAATATTAATTGTTTCTCCAGATTGTTAATAAAATATTAATTCATCTTCTTTGTGCCTGATTAGCATTCAATGGTACACATATATTACTCATGAGTTGAAAGGCATGTGGAAATAGCAACACCAAATCAAGACAGATATGTTCTTAAAGTCTTGTGTTCCACCTATGACTTTATGTGAAATTGGCCTTTTGCTGCATATAAACAATGACAAATAGAAGTAGAAAAACATTCTCGACTAAGGGCATAACCAACTGGCCAGGCCTTTTGGCAGGTGCCTATAGTCCCAACCAGTGAGGAGGCTGAAGCATGAGAATTGCTTGACACTAGGAGTTGGAGGTCTCTGAGCTAAGCTGATGCCACTCTAGCCTGAGCAACAGAATATCTGGAAAAAAAGAGAGAAAGAGAAAGAAAGAAAGGATGGAAGGAAGGAAGGAAAGACAGAGGGGGCAGAGAGAGAAGGAAAGAAAGAAACAGGGAGAGAGAGAAAGAAAGGGAGTGAGAGAGAAAGAAAGAAAAGGAGAAAAACATTGATCTAGTCAATAACTTTGCTATTTTTCAGAAGTGTTAGAGAAATTGAGATATTCTGAAAAATACAGCAGGTTGCCTAAGGTCAGAAAGATTGTGAGGGAAAACACACACACAAATCTAATCTTCTGATCCCTCCTTTTGCCAATTTACGATGTCACTTTTTGAAATGCCAACTCATCCCTTAAGATAACTATAAAATTGTAGAATTTTAGAGTGCTATTTGTGAAAATGACATGATTTTGGAAGTCTTACAAATATTTCATGGTGTTGTTGTTGTTGGAGGTTCTTTTTTAAATTGCATTTGTTATCTCTAAGCTTTTAGTCTTTGGTGTACATAGGAAACCATATGATGGGGGTAAAAGAACAATTGATTGCTTTGATTGTCTTTTTCTGAAGACCAGGATATCCAGGTTACAATGGATTTTGCAACTACTAGCTGTAGTCCCAGAGAATACCATTTCAGAGCATCTGTTCTTCATAAATTCTCCAATATTTTTTTTCCCAAAGGTTGATTCCAAAGATTCATGTATACTTACTAAACTCCTGTAAAATTTCTTTCTTTCTTTCTTTCTTTCTTTCTTTCTTTCTTTCTTTCTTTCTTTCTTTCTTTCTTTCTTTCTTTCTTTCTTTCTTTCTTTCTTTTTTAATCCAGTCACACTGGATAGTGTGCCATAGTGTCCTCACTCACAGCAACCTCAGACTCTTGGGTTCCAGCAATTCTCTTGTCTCACTCTCCTGAGTAGCTGAGAGTATAGGCACCCATCACAATGCCTGGCTAAGCACCTGTGAAATTTCTGATATTATCTGAAATGTCATACCAACAGCCACTTCTATTGGGTGTGTGATGCTGGAAAGCCACATGCTTATAAATATATCAATTCAAATTGGTTGATTAACTTATGAATCTATCAATTTTGCTTATTACATTTCTCTCCTAGGGGCAGTGAACATAACAAGATTTCATTAAACAATTCAGACATATGTTGACTTATTATATTTTAATTATAGTGGGATATTTACTCTTTGGTTTCATATTGGAAAACCCAGAATAATTTCCAAAAACTGTCAGCAATCTGATTTCAGACCATATTTTGTGTTTTTGATATTATTCTCCTTTGAGAAATACTTTAATTCTTTATACTTGCATTTTCTACTTTGTAGTAAACAGCATTTTTTCAAAATAGACTTGCATAGAATTTTAATTTGTTTTTACTATTGTCTTCTTTGGAATTATGACTCAAATCACATCCTGACTAATTGTTTCCTGGAAGTCGTTTGCACATGGTTTAAAGTAAAATAATAGATTTCACAAAAATTTCTGTAATATTCAACTTGTCTTCCCATCTGTAGCCATTATAAAAATTACTGAACTCTAACTTTTTTTTATTACTAAAGCAGCTTCAGGTACATAATTGAATTATTTGAACAGAATTTCTTGTCACAAATTCAAATTTTAATGCATTTTTCAAAAATCATTTAGTTTTTAACTCAACACTTTACCTTATATTTTTATACATATTTACATACAATTAATTCAAGATATTAAAATTCCTTTTGTACTTTTTGATAAAATCCTACTTAATACTTATAAAAATATGATTAGAAGCAAATAAATTCCTTAAAATTAAAAAAATTAGGTTATGGAAAACAAATTAAACAACAGGAAAACATGATTGCACTGATCATATACTTAAAAAACATTTATTGGGTACATAGTATATTATAGGATTAGAAGAAATGCTACTAAAACAAGTAACTAGATGGTTCTGCCTTCAAAATGTGTTCAACCAAATAGAACAGAGAAATTATTCAAAATTTCAAATAAGAAAATAACAAAAATTGAATATGGTATTCAATTTGGAAATTAAAACTGACATCATTAAATTATAAGCAGAATGTAAGAAAGGGGTCAGAATGGGACTAGTTTGGAGAGTCAAAAAAAAAAAATACCAGTGGATGGCTTATCAGAGAGCAATTGAGAAGGAAGGAACAAAAACACCATGTTTTTAGAGTACAAGATGAAGAGGATCAAAGGACAATTCCCATATATAATAGGAACACTTAGAGGGTGGTTCTTGATTCTGGCAATTGCCCCAGAGTACTATGCACTGTTTCTTCTCTGTGGAGATTTTGCATATTCTGTTCATTCATACTTACCTTCCGTCTCTATACTTTATAGTCCTCCATGATTTGTTGGCAAACATTTTCTCTTTTTAAATATAAAGCTAAGAATGACTTTTTTGGTAAAACCTTCTCTGTCTCATCTTGAATACTTGGGGATTTGTTCTGATAATGTCTAATTGTTTCTAAGTATAATTACTATTCTAAACTCTGGTTCTCATTCTTGGCTAAATATTAACATCACTGATGCCTGGATCTTATCCTCGGGTCTTAGATGTAGGTGGTAGGGGCCTCCCTTGGGCATCAGAATGAAGAAGAAAGAAGGAGGAAAAAGAGAAGAAGAGGAGCAGAAAGAGGATGAAGAGGAGAAGGAGGAAGGAGGGAGGGAAAGAGGGAGGAAGGATGGAAAGAAAAAGGAAATGGAAGGGAAAGGAGGGAAGGAAGGTCAAATATAAAATAAAATTCCAATGAGGACCACTGTTACAGATTTTTATAGTTGTAATACTTGAATTATAGTTCATAAAAAGCTTCTTCCATATTCTAGGTGAATCTGTAAATTTGTATTAAAGAGACTCCCTTTCCTCCTGGTACTTTTTGGAAACCTGAATTGCACAATGCCTAAGAGCCAGCTGAGGCCTTGTCATGAGACCAGCTGAGCTGGAACTCCAACTCCTTGACTTACAAGAGATGTGTGTTTTGGCAAATAATATAATCTCTATAAGCATCATCTCTCTCATTAATTTATTAAGATGATTAATGAGATGTAGATGACGTAAACACTAACAAGAGTGTGCAGCTCAAAGGTGATCTTAAATAGCTATTGTTATTATCTTCCACTCATTATATTAGTAGTTAATTGAGCCAAGAAGCATTCTAAAAGCTTTAATATGTTTTGTTAATTTTCAGAACAATACTCTACAATGAAGATTTAAACATGTAATAAATAGTCTTAGCCTCATCTTACATTTGAGGAAACTCTGTAGTGAGGGTCAAAATAACTTGTCCTGGAAGCCTGTGGAAGATCACAACATTTCAAGTTAAGAAGCAGAGTTGAGATTTAAAACTAGTCAGTCTAATATCTGATCTTGTGATTGAAATCAATATGCTTTACTGGAAAAGGATGAAATTAAAGCTATTTTTGAAAATGAGTCTACTTAATTGTATGTATTAAGTGTTACATAAGTGTTGGAAACACTTAATTTTAGAAAATTAGGAGGGAAGAATTATTTATTTCTAGAAACTCAAGTCAGGCTTCATAGAGGAAGTGAAATTTGAGCTGTATTCCTGGGCTGCCGCCAATATTGTACATGACAATTAGTACGCCTGAACATATGTGTATGCACATACACTCAAATCACCTTATTTTAACTATGTATAAGTGTTTCTTGCGAGTTGAAGTATTTTAGATGAGGTCTAGCTTTTCTTGGGAATATATACCTGTAAAAAGCAACAACTGAACAAGAAAATGCAGCTGTGTTTAGGTCATTAATTGCACTGGATAACTATTATTAAAGAGTAAGGATGTGATTCTATGCTAGAATGAATATTTTAATCTTTAGAACAAACACACAGAAGCTTAGGTAATCCTAAGGGGAGCATTTCCTTTTATCTGAAATATAATTTACTTGAATCATAATGGTGGATTACTCATTATTACTCAAACACTAGTAGTTTAGATTTCTTTAAAATCAGCATAAAGCCAAGGATGTGAGTGGTTACCAAAACTAATAATATTACACTAGATTGTCTAGAAAATGTAATAAAATAAAAAGTAAAATAAAACAAAAACAGCAAGATGCTTAGAGAAGGAGAATTTATATTTTCATTATTTGTAGATTATCTATAAAATCCAAAGGAATCAACTTAAGTCTCTCGGAATGAATATTTTGTTTCATATTTTTAAAAAAGCAAAATAATTGTATTAACTAAAGTGCACCACAAACCTTTTAGAACAGTAATCATGAAAAAGCTTCTTTTGCAATTTCATCTAAATCCTAGATATATACAGTGTTTGGACATATAACAAGAAATGTACATAATATGTAGGATGTGTGTATAGATGTATATATGTACATATCTGGAATTATGTATATTTCTCACTTATGTATTACACATGTAAAAGATATACTATGTTACTGAATGGAAAGCTGGACAAATAAAGTAATTAGTTTTCTCAATGAATTTAATATTGACGTTTAAATTACAACCTCAATGGATGGTTGTTGATTATTTGACAAAATAGTTTTGTTTTTTTTTTAATGTATACCTCATCGACTTGAGGTATACATTAAAAAATGACCTCATCACCCACACCTTTCACCATTAACAAAAATTAACTCTCACTGGATAAAAGATTTAAACTTAAGACATGAAACTATAAAGATTTTTGGAGAGAGTTTATGAGAAACATTTGAAGAAATTGGCCTGGGAGAATATTTTATGAGGAGGACCCGCCTCCCTGGGCAATTGTAGCAACACCAAAAATACATTACTGGGATCTGATCAAACTAAAAACTTCTGCACAGCCAAGAACAAAATAAGTAAAGCAAGCAGACGACCCTCAGAATGGGAGAGGATATTTGCAGATTATGCTTCTGACAAAATAGTTTTAAATAATTTAAAT
This sequence comes from Arctocebus calabarensis, assembly GCA_963573935.1. NCBI lineage: Eukaryota > Metazoa > Chordata > Mammalia > Primates > Lorisidae > Arctocebus > Arctocebus calabarensis. The sequence continues at coordinate 17,478 of CAUYON010050693.1, read as the reverse complement.
TAAAAAAAATTAAAATCTAGGAAAAGTGCATTCTACTATGCAAGCTTGTTATGAAATTACAATAATTAAAACACCAAGCAGTTGGAATAAAAAGTGGCACAGATTAACAGATTATTATGAATAGCCCTAAAATAGACTATATAACATATATGAACATAATATATAGGGTGGCCAGTAAGTCTGTGTGCAATTTTAAATTGCATACTATTTTAAATTGCACATGAATGTTATGACCACCTGCATAATAATAGATGCTTTGCAAACTGATGCCAAAGGCATTTATTTTTCAACATATATTATAAGACAAAATTGAGTCTTCACCTTATATTGTTAGATAATTAAACTGTTTCTTTAAATAATTAAATTTCAAATAAAAACACAAAACAATGAAAAATGCCTAGCATAAAAATAAAATAAATATATTAGGTGATTATTATCCCAATTACCTTGATTTGAACTTACACATTATATGAATATATCAAAATTTCACATGTAACCCCAAAACACATACATCTATTATGTATTAATTAACAAAAAATTTGAAGAATGAGAAGAAAATAGAAGTTAATATTTAATAGAAGTTAATATTTAACTCATATCAGTAAATCGAATCATTTTCTTTGGACAATTCTATTTTTGGCTGACGTCTATTTGGTCATTAGAGTGGAGCCTTTCTCTGGGAAGAAGAGGAAAACGTAAATATCCATACAGGGAAATACTGCCTGTAATTACAGATGATTTATCAATAAAAGGGGGAATAAAAAGAAGTACTGAGTCACATGACTGCTTTCACTTCATCCTCCAGAAGTCAATTTTCCTTTCAGGCAATCCCTCTGGCTTCCTAATTTAAATTGAATCTGTCCACATTTCAGGATCGTAGATGTAGTAAAGGTTATTGGGAGTGGAAGGGAATCGGAAATAGTGTCAGTGTGGGAATATTGTCCTTTGCTTCCCCTAGTAAATTAGTCTTTTTTATAATCCTACTTTCCCAAAATAATTCAAGAAGTGGCAAGAGGAAAACTGAATGGAAGAAGGATAAGAAAGAGAAATGTCCGTAGGCTTACGGGCCTGTCTTCTCGGGTTAATTCATTCCTTGGATTCCTCCCACCCTGAGTAGAAACAGAACTTCCTCTGGAACATGTTCCTAGACTTCCCCAAACTATGTTAAGTCATATGTTATTGAATCCCCTGTTACCTATGCTTCTTGTCACTCTTATAATTGTATTTATACTTATTCTCTGTCTGTATTTTCCATAGTACTCCATAGTTCCATGAGAAAAAAAAATTTGTAAAGAAATGTCATTTTATTTAATCATTGATCCCCGGAGTCTATTCAATACCTAGTACATTTTGGGCATGTGAAAAATAAATACTTAATAAACAGGAAGATATAAAACATAAATTACAATTTTTATAATGTTGCATAGTTTTGCTTCATCACTCCAATTAGCTCAACTACTAAGTTTGGCACTGAGCTGTGGCCACCATAATTGAAGCTAATCTCTCAAATGAAGAAAATTTTAAAATCATATGAAATACCTTCAATGTAGAAATTACATTTATTTTTGTCCTTGACATAATTTCAGCAAATTCTCATATGTAGTGACACGCAGATTTATTCTGTTTTATGATTCTTTATGCTATGTCATATGAACTGAGTGCCAGGTTATAAGGCTCCCTGGTTCTGGTCCTGGGAACATCATCTGGGTAGGCACTGGGTTAGCAGACAGAGTCGAAGAGGGTTTTGTAACAGACTCTCTGGAATTTGAGAATTAAGTTTCAAAAGCCTCAAGTTTGTTCTGTTGATTCTTGACAATGATGCACCATATTCAAAATAGGAAAGACAGAAGCAGTTGCACCGGAGACTTTAACATATAATGATACTTACGTTCTGATGATCCTGTGTATTTCTTGCAGCTGTTTTAAGTGAGATCTCCACAAAGTTATCTAAAAACGTACCTGTAAAAATACATTTTGGTAAATAATGGTTTTAATTAACTAGTTCATTATCATGTCAGTTAAATCTAACTGGGATGCTAATTCATTTGATCATTTTTAGTCTGATAGATCTGCAAAATCTAATGTAATCATTAGCTGATAACTCAAACCAAACACTTAACCGAAGAAAAACTCTAGCAATTAATTTATGAGTACTCATTATTTTCTAGAATTTGCAGTACAAGCAGTTCTATTCTAAAATCCACAAAATTTAGATGGGTAGTAGTGTCTAAAAACTCGAGCAAAAGCATTTTATTGTGCTTTTTACTCCTACTGAAACAAGCTACCTATTGACTTAAACTGTTACTAGACAAAAGAAATGCCAGTTTGTTATCAGGTATATGATAAAGGACAGAATTCAAATGAAAAAAATTAATAGAAGAATTCAGAAAATAGCATTTTAAAAACAAAAAAAGTATAATGTTGGTTTCTGTATAGTGTATGTATTGTGTCAATACATGATTTTACTATTTCTCATGCGTTCAAATATACTGCATGTTCTGGAGATTTTTGCATGTTTATCTCTGATTAATTATTATGTAAATAACTGAATAAAAATAACCCCAAAATGACTGAATAGCATGATAAATAGGTAAATTTTGTTGGAGCTCTGGACAAAGGTATTTCAGGCAGCATCTATATAAAGCTCTTAAAAGCAAATCAAATCTCACTCTAATTTGCAGTACAAACATTTTCACATCATAGGCAATTTCAACTGTTTGTAAACCAGCAAATTACCAACTACTGAAATTCTTTAACCATCATGTCCTGCTAAGAATGGATTTGTCCTCACCCTAAACTCACTAGTCTACCCTTTAAATAAAAGCCAGATAACATGCACGTGTGCACACAGAGTTTTAAAACGAACACTATTTGGACATGAAATGAATTAAGGAAAATCTAGTAAAGAGTCCTTGTCTATGGTAAATACTTGTAAACATTTCCTAGTATCCAACTCTCTTCTAATTCAAGTGATGTGCTGGTAACTGTCTAGCAACATGCTATCAATGAGAGTTGCAAAGCTACCCTCCATAGCACATCATTAGATAGCATTTTCACTATACAGAGACAAGAGATTTAAATAGTCACAAAGCATAGGCAATAGTATATGTAGTAAAATAATTGGCAAGTAATGAGTTTTAGAGTTTATTACCTGTGGTTTAATATAAATTGTTTAATTGAAAATTTATATAATTTAATTACTGATAATGACTGGCTTTCCCCCTGGCTGGAAACAACCCTGACAATTTTACAACTATTTCTGCAAGGTCAGTACAAGCTTTGGTTGCATGCCAGTAACTCTTACTGCCTAGCAATGACCCTGACAATTATATGACAGTAATGGAAACATTTGGAATCACACGCACACTGTCACAGTGTGTGAAAGACTTCTGCACAGAGGAACACCAAGGGGTTAATGAACCTGCCAATACTTGTTCTCAAGGTCACCATCAGGATGCCCAGGATAGTTTTTTTATCCCTTTCCATAATGACAGCAAAAACAAAGTTGCGATCATCTGTCATTTAAGGTCAGAGATGTCTTCAAGTTTAAATCCAAAAGTAACGATACTGGATTTGGGCATACGGCTGCAAGCCAGGACCAGACACGTGAGGATTTGGGCATACGGCTACAAGCCAGGACCAGACACGTGAGATACATTCGGCTTCCTCTTGTTTCTCTATTCCCTGAAAATACCTGCTGGCAAAGGCAAGTCCTCTGAGCATAGCCCAGGATTCAGAAAAATGAATGGCTACAAATAATTGAGAGCAATTGCCTGACAGTTGCAATTACTATAACGTGGTTCTTTGTACCCTCAATGAATCCCCAGCAATAATTTTTAAAAGAAGCCAAAAAAAATTGAGAGCAATTGCTAATTTTGCAATTAAGTTTTTGCTTTGATCCAAGTACTACGATAAGCTGATAAACAGATGTTCTCATTTAATCTTGCTGCTTTTTAAAATGTTAAGTCCTTTACTTCCATTTCTAATAAGAGGACACCAATGTTTAGATAAATTACATAAAGTGTCAGGTGCCATAGGCAGAGTGAGGTTTGAAGTCAGGTGTCTCTAGCCTCAGAAACTATACTGCCTAGAGTAATAAAAGTGATTATGATAATAACAACATTTGCTAAGTGACATTTGTGTACTAAGTGCTATTCTAAGTTTTTACTTGTACTAACTCATTTAATCTTCATGACAACTAGACATTAATTAGCACATTTTCGCAATTCTAGGATATCCTCCTTTGTAGACATAGTTTTGATTTGAGGGAAGCATTCAAAGAAAAATAGGTACTATATAAATGTTGCATTGATTATACTATGCATTCTCAAAGAAACACAATATATTGAATCCTATATTAATAAGGAAATCAAAAGAAGAAAATCTTCTTTTGAAGATTTTTGAAGAAGAAGAAGTACAAAATATAAAGGAGCTTGGGAAACTAACCATTCTAAACTATGGAAGACATACAGTTTCTCAAAGTTCCTGAGTTTAATGGTGCAAGATTTGGATACTGCCACCACAGGAGTTTCACAGATACTTTGGTAGTAGAATGTTTTTACTGGTAATTAGAAATATAAAGAAACTTCACCCCTTTATTAAGGGGGGATAAATTTTAGGTTATTCTTAAGAATCTTCCCTCTATAGATTTGTAAGTCTACAATCAATCAAAAGATCAGTAGTTCTCACTGAATTGCCCTTTTGTAGAGTCTCTTAAACAAGGTTTTCCAGACTGAGATGCAATGTTTCTTAACATGTTGTCTCAATTCCATTTTGCTGTACCTGTTGCCCATTGAGGAAGGAAAATGATAGAAGACTATGGAGAACATTCTGGAAAATGTGGAAGTCTGCAGATTGTATCAGATTCTGCAAGTGCTGCATACATGCAGGACTGAGGTTCCTGGTGGATAAGAGGAGCATTAGGACAGATGTTCTACAACAAATTTTGATGCTCTAAAATAAAGAGGAAAAAAACTGTTGGTGTAAAAGAAGCAGACATCATTTTTCATTTTATTCTGTCTCTTTCTCTTTCTTTCTGTCTTTACACACACATTCACACACACACAAAACAACCTGTGATTAGAATAATTTAGCCAGAAACAGGAGAAGGTATTAAGATGCTTTGGTAATGGCAAATCTACCCAGTAAAGCTAAGTAACCCCAATCAATCCTTCAATTTCTCAAACATGTACATATACCTCAAATGTTAATTCTCTTACAAGAGAAGTGGATTTCTGGCATTCTTGGCTCTCTGGTATTCAAACCACTTACTACTTCATGGCAGGTTTAACAATACATTGTTATGATTCTGAGGGCAAATGGTCTGCTTTCCAAGTGCTTGAACTTTCACAACCCCCTTAACTCTTGACTTGGATAAACTCATTTATACTGTCTGCCCTGCTCTTACATTGTACTCTGTTTCGGGAATTATTACAAATGCTTTCCAAAAGCCCAGAATATTTGGTTTTGTACAGAGATTTATGAATGTCAAGTTTGCTTTCCAGTCTAAATCTCTCTTCCTGTAGCCCTAATAGACAATAATGATGATGACACACAGCCAGGCCATTTGACTTATTTCAGCAAAGGACAGTTTCTCAATGTAAATTTTTTTTACTTTAAAATAATTCAAATTGAAAATTAGATTTTGCTAATAACTGCTTTCCAAAATGAATAATTAAATTCTGAGTAAGTCTGAAAAAAATATCCTGGCATATGCTTCATCTCTGTTAATTTTGTATAAAATGAAATTTCTCTTTAACATGCTTATTTATCAAGATTAATTCACTGCTTTATCAGGGAGTCCCAAGATTACACATTAGTAATGCTTGCAGAAGAATATTTCAGTGTGGTAAATTCAAAGGCCAACTCATTGTTAGGCAAATAAGATGTTTTATGAAGTAAATCAAAATTAATCAGCTCTCTAAAGACAATGAAGAGTGTCAAAATGGTGATTTTTTATTTTTGACCTATAAAATGTTATCTTGGGGATGATTTGCTTTATTTTCTTCTAGAATTCACTTTTTAACCTTTTTTATTCATCTAATAATCATGCATACTTATGACTACACTATTTTTCTAATTGCATATTGCTGTTATTCATATAAAGAATTTACTAGGCAAATGTCTGCTTCTATTCAGAAAAATAGCATATACTCTCTATCCATATTAGATTTTATCGTACTTGGATCAATATTATTTTTACAACTGTTAAATATGTATTTAATAACACTCTTCTCTGAACTTCACGTAAATCGTTTAAATGTGAAAAGAAAAAGACTTTTTCATGGAGACATTATCCAAGTCTTTCACAAATCTCTTTATGAAAGTACTTTCTCCTTTTCTCGCTGACTGTTCCTGCTGGATAACTACTTCACACTCACTTTCAGCCTGATTAGCTGACATCTTTCCTTCATTAAACTTTTTTTTTTTTTGAGACAGAGTCTCAAGCTGTCACCCTAGGTAATGTGCCGTGGCCTCACAGCTCACAGCAACCTTTAACTTTTGGGCTCAAACAATTCTCTTGCCTCTGCCTCCCAAATAGTTGGGATTACAGGTGCCCACCACAATACCTGGCCATTTTTATTTTATTTAATTTTTGTTGCGGTTGTCTTTGTTGTTTTAGCAGATCCAGACTGGGTTCGAACCCCCAGCCTCAGTGTATGGGGTTGGCTCCCAACCCACTAAGCTATGGACAGCGCCCTCTACATTAACCTTTTAAATGAGGGAGTTCCTCAGGGCTGTCTTTTAGGCCTTCTTCCCTTACAACTCCACACCTTTTACCTGACATTTTATCTTCTTCTGTGACTTCCTATACCCTATATATGTGAAATTCTAAAACAGATATTTCAGTCTTATAAATGTCCTGTAGTCAGCTCTGGTGTAACCATCTTTGTACTGGACAGCTCTGCTTGGATTGACCACAGCTACCTCATGTTCCACGTGTGACCTGCCCACTTCCCCCTCCTGTGCTTGATTGACAAAAAGTGTCTTCAACATCTACAAGCAGGCAGTCATTCTTGATTATTCCTTCTCCCTTACACTTCATATCCAAGCTAACCTCAAGTCCTGGTAATTCTAGATCAATAAATTTCAAATATTTTCACTTCTCCCATGCTAACTGGAACCCTCACACCATCATTATCCATTTCAAGCCATGATGGTCCATTGAGAAAATGGAATGAAATCAATATTCTAATCAAAAATCTTCAGGGAAGAGCAAATGCATATTCACTGTAATAAAATTAAAAATGGAGGTGGCACCTGTGGCTCAGTGAGTAGGACGCTGGCCCCATATACCAAGGATGGCAGGTTCAAACCCAGCCCCGGCCAAACTGCAACAAAAAGATAGCCGGGTGTTGTGGCGGGTGCCTGTAGTCCCAGCTACTTGGGAGGCTGAGGCAAGAGAATCGCCTAAGCCCAGGAGCTGGAGGTTGCTGTGAGCTGTGATGTCACAGCACTCTACCGAGGGTGACTCTGTCTCTAAAAAAAAATTCTGAATATGGCCTATAAAAAGCTGATACTCCCTAAGTCTCTCAGCTCATCTTTGTCCTAAGTTTCTGCTTTGCAGCAACTCCTGCCTTCTTCATATCCCTGAGTGTGTTCCACATCACACCACTATGGGGGATTTGTACAGGCTGCTCCCAAGCCAGGAATTCTTTGCCATGCCCTTCTCATTTACCTACCTCCTGCCATCTTCATGTTATGGGTTAAATCCTATTCTTTATGAAAAACTTGCCTGACCACAATGTTTAGATTATATTCTTCTTTTATATGCTGTCTCTATTCCAAGTTTAAGGTTATAATTAAATAGCTAACATCATTTGTAATTCAGGTTATTACAAATTTTTTACTGTTTTCCTTTGCCCTCAAAATGTAAGCTCCGTAAGTACTATCAGACGCAGTAATCGTCTGATTTCTTTCCTGAATGTATTTATCGTCGTTCATTCTTTTTGAGGTTTTTGTTTCTAGTCCTTATCTTAAACATTGTTATTGTCATTAAATTTTAAGCCTTTTTAATTCTGTGACGGCAAAAAGTGGAAACCGAATAAACACCTATATATGTAAAAATAAAAAAAAATTAAAATAAAATAAAAAGAATGTAAGCTCCATAAGTGCTATTTTTCTTTTGTTCCATCTCTACCCAGCATAGTATTTTATACAGAGCAGATCATCAATAAATATTTGCTAAAGAGATAAATAAATGAATAGCGAAAGAATGTTTAAAATGTTGCACTTACTAAGAGAATTTACTTGATTAAGAAGATGAATCTAATGGCTTGGTTTTCTTCTAAAGTTGTATCCATGATCCTTTTCCCTTGATCACCTGATGTTTCTCAGTGCCATTTTAACTCTCCTCTAAAGATAATTAACAGCCAAGGGTACCCCCAGGCAAGTCTGCAGCTGTCATTGCATCTCAAAAAATTTTTAAAAAGTGTTGCCTATTTGGAAAGCTAGTGTAGCAAGACCTGTTTCTCTTTAATGCACTCTTTACTCGGTAGTGCCAGGGTCCTGCCAGGCCCTTTCTTATGTGTGCATTCTGTTTCACTATTGACACCAATTTGCTTAAGGCCCTCAGTGACTTCTACCCACACTTTATGTTCCATGTTAACAAATTCAAGTTCAGTTAAAACAAATCCTAAAACTCAGATGCAATAGCAGTGTGGGAAACAAGTTATTCTAGTTCAAGACATATTCCAAGCTAAGATGCAAAAACTTGGCAGAGAATCATGTGTTGAGGATTTACCGATCGGGGAACTGACTATGAGCCAGGCAGAGGAAAAGACTGCTTCAGTTCACATGGGAAAACCATTTCACCATGCTAAGGAGTTTACCTGCAATTTTCTATGAAACGAGAATCTGTGCAAGGTTTAAACAGGGAGTAGAATACTAAGATTTATCTTTGTGGAAAGAAGCACTGGTGGTATTTTGAAGCATGAAATGAAGTATGAATGAATGACTGGAGTTAGTGAAACAAATATTTTTGAACTTTTCCACCAATTCCTGTTCACCAGGGCCTCCTAGGTACATTTGTCAACAGGAAATCTCTGCAGAAAGTGCTGTAGATCCCACAGTGATGTCTGCCCATATGAGAACACTGGGGACAGGTCGCCTATCTAGGAGCAGCAAATATACTGGGGGTAGCTGGTGAGAAGTTCAGATGGAGCAGTCTCTGTAGCACTGGGACATTTAGAACGGGCTGGGCGGTGATGGAGCCCTTAACAAAAGAGATATTTTAGAAGTCAACAGCGGTATGGCATCTTGAAAATGGTAAACAGAAAACAGTGATAGGAAGCAATTTTCTGGAATCTGAAAGAAAATTTCTTCATTCATGCTTTGTTGTTTCTGTGAAGAAAGGATTGTTAATAAAATAGAGACTAAAAAAATTCTTCCTGTATTCTCTACATTTAACAGTCTGCACCATCTTTTAATTGTATTTTATTAATTTGTTACCTTTTTTCACATGACTGTCTTTTTTTTTTTGTATGAAAGGTCTTTATTAGGGGGGAAGCTGCAGAGCCTCATTAAGGAGGAGGAGAGAGAGAGAGAGAGAGAGAGAAACAGGGGAAGAGAGGAGAAAGAGAGAGAGAGAGAGACGCAGGCGAAGGAAGAGAAAAGAGAGACACATGGGGAAGGAAGAGAAAAGCTTTTTTTCGTAAATTTTTTTTTTTTTTTTTTTTTCAGTTTTTGACCCGAGGCTGGGTTTGAACCTGCCACGTCCGGCATATGGGGCTGGTGCCCTACTCCCTGAGCCACAGGCACCACCCCACATGACTGTCTTTTTAAGTTTTCTTTTGAAGGCTATCCTAGAACCAAAGAAGAATATTAGTTGAAAGGAAAGACTACAGGATTTGTATTAAATAGACTCTAACAAAACAAATCATGATGTTATTTATAAAATCAGCAAATGTTTGTTCACTACCTATTCGAATCATTTTACCTAGCTATTACAATCAGCAGACATTTTTTATTGATCCTATATTAACTGGGTATATACTCAGTACCCTAAGAGGGGAACAAAAACAGTAGTATAGCTTGTCCTCTTGAAAAAGGTATTTTCCACATTTTATTCAGAGTAAAATTCACTGCTTAGAAACGATCCCTTTCCTGTAGACCCCGAAGCAAACCTATTAACTGCTATTTGTTCATAGGAAGGAAGTGGTTCTATCTGAGGCCAAGAGCCAACAATTTTGCATTCCGTTCCACACATTGCTTCTGTTACTAATTTATTCAATAATATTAAGTAGCAGTTCTGCCAATTTTTCCTTTGTGCTCCTAAGCGTGGCAATGCCCTGGAAATTCCACTAATGTGGGCATAGCCAGGGGCATGACAAAGAAATAGGTGGAGACCAGAAACACATCACTGGCACATCTCAGGAATGTCCCTGAGGGATGGCTCATTATTGAGTAGCTGAGCAGAGACATGACTCAGCCAGAGTTTCTGCAACCAACTGTCTGGAGCAGCTCTGAGAATGCTGGCAGGAGTTGTGTGTCAGCTAGTGTTTGCTGGATACAGAAGAGAAAATCGAGCCCTTTATCCAGAACTGGAACTTTTACATAGCAGTCTGATTGGACTAACTGGCTGGAATTTTTTTTTTGTCAGCAATAGTAAGAAAATAAATCTGTCAGCTTGCAACACTTTCTCAAAATTCGTCAATGTATTTGAAGTATATTGAGAACAATTATTATTTAAACAGTGGACATTAGAACTCCTCTTTGAATAACTCTTTAGAAAAATGCCTTAATTTTTGCAGCTGAAAAGTAAGGAATTATCTGTGAGCAGAGAGAAAACTAAGAAAGATATTAACCTTTTTTCATAAGAAATAAACACTAAATTGGAGGCAGAGAAAAGAGAAAACGGAAAAGAAAAGAGGAAAAAATATAGCTAAGCAACAGAGAAGAATGAAAGTTTATTGATAAGGAGTGTCTAATAAATAGCCCTATTAATAACATGAACTTTCCATATACACAATATCATATGTGGATAGATATGCATTTTGCGTTGGAGTTTTGATAACTTGATATTTATTTTTGGATTGTGGTTACTGTATGTGTTAAGAAGAAATTCAAAAATTTCTCTCTCCCTTAGGCATCACTGTGTTATTCAGAGCCTTTTTTTTAAATGATAGAAATGGGGCAATTAAGACCAACTGCAATCACTCCGTTTAACTTTGTTGGGCAATGTTGCATGACACTCAGTTGTGGGAAAGTGTGTTAAGGTTCATGTGACAATTCCTTTATGGCACTGAGATGAGACTGTAATTGTCTTTGCGGTGTCCCTCCTGCCTGCCCTTGCTGAGGTATCTATGAAACTAAAGATGATTAGCTTCTATCTGCAAATTTCAATTTAAACCTCCAAGAAGGTGACAGCTGTCCCTAGGTGAGATAATTGCTACTTTCCTCAGGCCAAATATTCTAGTTTGACATATGACAGGGCCTTGAAATGGGCACTCCCTAAGATCCAGAGATGTCTTATCAAAATGTCAATGAATTTCCACACATATGAGCAAACTCTAGTTTTTTTCTTTTTAGATAAAAACCAAAGCTGTCCCCCAAGGAGGCTATCCCAGATCTTTGGATCCCAGAACTATTATTCATATCCGTCTTAAGTGCCCCTGACTTATTAGCCAGGACCCAGTAGAGTTATTGCAACAACAGAGAAGAGTAAGCAAATGACAAATTGCATGGTGCAGATGACTCCATACCTGAGAAGTATATAGTGACAGTGTGAGTCCCCTTCATGGATCCTCTTTTTCTCCTATTTTTACCATTCTTATATGTGTGAAGTTTAAAGGTTTTGTGTATATTCTATCTCGGAATGCTTAACAATGACAGAAGACTATCAGATGCTGTGGAAAACAGCTCTCTTGCCTCTAGTTGGGGCAACTCTAAGTTGTAACATATGCTCCAGAGCTCCCTGCAAAATCAGGCTAAACTTAGCCGCTGCAGGATTTATGCCCCTTACCTGCACCATTGCTTGGGTTTCTTCCCTTCCCTTTCCTTCTTCTCCTAGTTCCCTAACCAGTATTCCCAGCAGTATGTCCGGTGTCAATCCCTTATACATACATCAATCAGTTTCTGCTGAACCTGACCAAGACACAGAGGGAGGTGAATAAAAGAGGAGAGACAGGAAGAACATGAATCATCCCTAAGAGCAAGATAGAATAAAAAATAGGTTACTGGAACTTGAGAAAGGAGAAATCAAAATAGTCCTGGAAGAAAGGAGTGGATATAGGTTGATTGGCGAATCCAGAAGTGAGATATTATAGATTAGCACCATACAATATGGGGCCTTCATTGGTGCTTACACAGAAAGCTCTAATCACGTACTGATTGGCAATACAATTCCAACTTCACTGCTTCATAAGCCTGTGACCTTGGGCAAAGTGTTCTACTCTCTAAGCCTCTGTTTTTCCATCTATAAAATGAATCTGAGAGGTTCACCCTTAGAAATACTTTTAAATATGGAAAGAACATTTACCTACCAGTATTTATTGCAGCATAATGTAGACATGTGGTTCCCCACTGGGAGTAATTTTGTTCCCCAAGGAACATGTGGCCGTATCTGGAGACGTTATGTTTCTATACCTCAGGGATGAGGGGTATCTGGAGGGGTATCTGGCTAGTTCCTGGTGCATGAAGAGCAGGGATGCTTCAATGTAAACTGCAACGCACAATACAGCCTCTCAGCCCCATCCCCAACAAAGAAACATCTGAACCAAAATGTCCAGAGTACACAGTTTAGAAACTTTAATGTAGAATAACAAAAGGTGAAGGAAAGTAAAATAGAGAATCATTACATACATTATAATGCACCCCCTAGACAAAATAATATACTATAAGTGAAAATAAATTGTTTTGTTAGAAATATTTATTGACATCTGTGATAAGATTATAACAATGGAGAAAATGCTAACGGTATGTAAAGTGTATAAATTCATCTATTCCTTCCAGTCATACTTTTTGAGAGCTCCTCCATGCCAGATATTAGACTAGGAATATTATAATGTGAGGATAACAAATTTACTACTCTCATAAAATGTTTATTCTAGTGGGGAGAAAGGACAATAGAATATATATATACATATGTGCACACAGAGACAGATAATGGTAAATAAATACATAAGCAAGAAATAACGTTCCAGGGTGGCGCCTGTGGCTCAAAGGGGTAGGGCGCCAGCCCCATATGCCAGAGGTGGCAGGTTAAAACTTAGCCCCAGCCAAAAACTGCCAAAAAAAAAAGAAAGAAAGAAATATGAAATAACGCTCTAAAGAACTCATAATTTGGCTAAGATTAATAGAAGGTATGGATTATGTCAGGAAGGAGGGAGAACTTCCATGAAGACAGACACAATAGGTTGAAGACCCTGAAGTGGGAACAAGGTTGGCAAATCTGAAGAAGTGCAAAAAGCTTAAGAAAAGTATGGTTAATGATACAAGCCGTGGAGAAAGACACATTTGCATTTGAATCCCTGCTGTATGAGACATAAAGTAACATATTCACTCTCTCAAAGACTGTTTCATTGCCTGTAATTTGGCCCAAAAAAACTTCTCTGGATTGTTGTGAAAATTAAATTAGGTAATACGTGTGAAGTACTGAAATTGTGTTTTTTTACATAGTATGTACTCAATAATAGTATTAATTCTACACAAAATTCAAGAGTTAAAAATATAGATGGTGTAAAACTGGAATACAAAGGATACATAAAGATGTATGTGTATGTGTGTACGTGTGTGTGCATACACACACACACATACATGTGAAGGCTATTTAACACTACATAACACACATACTATTAGGGAGCTGGCAGTGGAAGAGAGATTGGATGGCTTCTTGGGTCCTTCTTATGCTCTACTGGCAAGACTTCACAAATAACTATGCAATGGTAAATGACAAATAGTTTTTGATATATTTACTCATTCATGTCATTCTTTGAACCCATGAAGCATGGCTATCTGATTGAGTAAAGGATGAAGGTCTAGTGGACACAAAGTAACAACTGGTAGAGCCTTAGTCTAGTGACCAACAGGTACTGGTTCTTCCTGAGACTCTGCCGCATGCTAATTTTGTTACCCTAACAATCACTAACCACTCCAAGCCACAGTTGCCATAGGTATAATGAATGGTTTAGACAATATGATCTCAAAAAACTCCCTTCTTAGTCTAAAATATTATAGATATTTTAGAAATAACAGGTGATTGAACTTGGTTCTAGTTTAATCAACTAGAAAACTGATTTTTAGAAGATAATACTCCAAAATAAAAATTAAGGAAATCTTCTGACTTAAGGAAAGTATTTATAATTTGTATAAAACAATATTACCACAACCAAAATATGATTATAAACTCTCAGCTTTAATGCATTTGCTTTTAATGTTGCTTTACACACAGAAATAAAAATGGCTGGGTTTTTACAATAAACAGTTCAAAGAGACCAGCTAGTCACATAAAGAAACTCTATAAATACCTCCAGTGGAGAAAGACACGGTGGCCTAGACCTCATTGAAATGACCATACATTAGACAGAGCCCATTCCTAACACTGGAAATGGCATCCTATGGAATGTTTATCTCAAAAGCACAAATCCAAAATTGGCTCACCAGTATTCTTTTGTATGCCTTAATTAATTTTCCGTTCTTATCATTAAATTATAAGTTAAAATAATTTAAAAACATTGTTTCGTCACGTAACAAAAGAAATGAAAGGCAAGTGAGCCATAGACCAGCTTTGTTTCACACAACTTAACTGAATGAAGAGTATAGGCCTAATGGTTTATGGAAAGTCATGTACAAATAAGATAAGGTCAGGGTCAGGATCCACTTAAAATCCATTAAAATGTCACTGAAGTCACTGATCCACTCCACATGAAAGGTAATTATGCTCTCTTGATAAAGAGAAATATCCTTACAAGAGGATAGAGTGACTCACATCGTTGTCAAGACTAATAAATGCATGAAAAATTTTATGTGAAAACACTTAATATATTCATGTATTCTTACTCAGGCATAGTATATAATAAAGTCAGTTAAGTGCCATTAATTGGAAGAATTATGAGGACAAATTTCAAGATTTGGAATTCCAAGATTTCCATTCATAAATCAAAACCATTTTTGAAAATATTTTATAGAATTCCTTAAAAATGTTTATAATACTGTTACCTGATTATTCTATGAAAATTATAAAAAAGAAACTGTAACATATGGATTATGTATAAAATTGAAAGATATTCAGAAAAAGGATTCAATTTTTTTTTAATTCTATAGATGAGTAATTAGGTCCAGGAATTAAATGAGAGAAGACAGTCAATCTTTTCTAACACACAATATATTTTATTTGTAGGATTATCTAGCTTTTCATATGTAGTGAACTTACTCTTAGAATACCTGTAGACAAGTGAGAAAGTCTGTTAGAACAGTTGTATGAGTATAGTCTTTTTCTTGGTAAGTTAAATCTTCCCAATGCAAAACAAAATTTTATCAAACGTGAGGTGAAATAGAGCAACAACAATTCCAGACAAAAAGCAGTGCGTTGTGGAGGGTGGATCAAGTGCTAATTGGGGTGGGAAGAGGAGGCTTTGTTCAAAATGGTAGATGGGATATGAGGATTTACACCTTTTCCTCCTTTACACTAAAGTGATATTAAGGGAATTCATAAAGAATATAAATTTGCAACAACAAAGTGAACAGAGTGGTGCTATTCACAAGCTTTTAACACGTTTCTGTAAGACAGAAAGCAGATGGTAAAGTGGTACTATTGCAACAGGGTAGAGAAATCTGTGGCCTAGAGGACAGGAAGCACCGGCAGCTGCTGAAGAGGAGAGTGTGGACATGTGCTGGCCAGGCCACGGGGAGGCTCAGAACTGGGAGCACCAGGGACCATGAAAGGCAGGAGATTACTTTAAAGCAGGTAGATAGCACAATTGGCCTACTCCAGTTCTCTCAACTGAATGCCAAACACTTGAATGACCGTTTATAGCTCTACTATTGAAAGTTAACGTTTCAACATTTTAAAGGTAATTAATTGAATGTGTGGAAGTAGCCGCCCAAAATAAGACTATGTGCTGATGGGTAGGGAACCAGTAGTTGGCGATCCAGCACTCTGACCCCTAACACCAAGGGTGCGGAACCAGGTTTCTCAGACATCAGAAAAACTCATGACTCTGTACCCTGAAAATGGATAACCACATTCACAAGACAGTTCAGAGCAATCTAAAACTTAGCAAAGGCAAAGTAAACAAATAAATGACACTGGGGAAACAAATATTCACGAAAAAGAATAAAACATCCACAAATATAATAGGGCTTATTAGATATTTTAAAGTTTAGGGTGTCCATAAACTGAATTGTCTATTTTAAAGTGCACACAAACTTTATGGACACCCTGCATATACCTTATAGATAATATAACGATAGATCTCTATGAAAAAGAAATGATCAGTGAACACAAAATCTCTCTTAGAAATTCACAATTTGTTTTTCAGAAAAATAATTTGTTAGGAAGTTTAGAGAATAAAGTTAAGGGAATTTACAAAAAGAGACATAGAAGGTCAATTCTGAGTACTTAATATTCATTTTAAAAGTTCTAAAGCAAGAAAAGGAAAATAACTAAAAATAAATTAATAGACCATAACTTCTGAGAAATATAGGCATAGACCAAAAAGGCCAGTCGAGTGCTGGCACAGCATGTGTAAAAGACACACCTAGACCTTTCTTCTGCTCCTCCCATAACTTCTTGTGCCATGCTCTGAGTCCCTATTCTTTCTGTAACCTCAAGATGATACAGAAGTATCAACCATTTGGTCATTTCTGTGAGTTTTCACATTTAGTATGACTTCTGAGCACACATGTGTATGTAATCAAATTTGCATGCTTTTTTCCAAAAAGATAAGTATTGCAACATTTCAAAACCACAATGACAAAGAGGAATTCCTAGAAGAGAAGCCAAACTAGTCAACTACAAAGAAGTAATAACCAAATTGGCTTCAGTTTTCTTAACAGCAAAATTGGATGCCAGAAAAAAAGTGCTGCAATCTGTCTGCATTAACCAGTCTCTGTCATAAGGAGACGGTGGACAGAGCAATGGTGCACGTGGTTCAGCTGGCACAATGTCCCTCTCCACATAGGATTTCTTAGGAAGTTCCTGAAGTGCGAGTTCCAGAAAAAAAAATGCAATTAAACAAACAAAAGAGAGGAAGACAAGAGATATGGAATACAAAAAATAGAGAATTCCATCTGTGAGCGTCATACAGAATTCTACCAGAATGGTAGTCAGCTTAGACTGAAGCAGAAGAATAGAAAGTTAGAGAACTGTTTAAGAAGGGGAAAAAGCAGGGGAATCGTAGTTTTCTTTTTTTTTCAGAATTCCGAGGAACCTCAAATCAGATAAAAGCGATTAAGAAAAATAATCACCCTTTATTTCCAGAAAAAAAATAGAAATGGAAAAATGAATAAATAACACTAGAAAAGAAAATGTGATCACAG
>CAUYON010050692.1:0-15246 GCA_963573935.1 Arctocebus calabarensis | reverse complement strand
GAGTACATTGGATATTTTTTCTTCCATTCTTGAGATGCTTTGCTAAGAAGAATATGTTCCAGCTCCATCCATGTAAACACGAAAGAGGTAAAGTCTCCATCTTTCTTTAAGGCTGCATAATATTCCATGGTGTACATGTACCACACTTTATTAATCCATTTGTGGGTCGATGGGCACTTTGCAATTATGACTTAGCAATTATGAATTGGGCTGCAATAAACATTCTGGTACAGATGTCTTTGTTGTAGTGTGATTTTTGGTCTTCTGGGTATATACCCAATCTCTGCCGCTTTTGCCTTCCTCAGGGTGTCCAGAAGTCTCATACTGTCTCCCTGGTTCCCCAAAGGGAAGTTTCTGGGCAGATCCCGCCTGCCAGTGATGCCTGAAGTCCTCTCTCCCCAGTCTCACCGTGCCCAGTTGCAAGGAAGCTGTTACTCCACATTCTGAGTTTTATAAGCTTACTAGTTTGTCCCTCCTTTTTCATGGGGGGATTGGTTCTTGTTTCCTGCTTTTGAGATGATTAACAGGTTGGAGTTATATATAATGTAATAGATTATATCACAGGTTTTATTAGATGGTAATGAGCTCTAGGTTAGTTAAAGGTCTTTAGGAACTTTTTACTGTGTATGTAGAAAGAGTTCCTAGCTACAATTCAGTTTCTATTCTCCCCCCTTAGCCACTTCCTTGCCACCTGTTTACCTGCCGCCAGACCTAACAAACTGAAATGGTATACATAAATTGCTTTGCAGAGTGTTCAACACATAATAAGCACTAAGTGAATATTAGGTATGATTTTATTATTTTCCTAGATTTTTTTGACTAGAAGGAATACACTGTATTAATCTCCTAAAATAAGGAGATTTTTGAACACTACAATTGAACCTCTGTAAATTGACCACCCAAGAGACTGTAACAAACTGGTCAACATATGGAGGTGGTCCACATAAGGAACTAGGCCTGTTGTACTGATAACGTACATGTGGTGCCTACCAGTCTATGAGAATTAGATCAATTTAAGGGGGTAGTCAATGTAGGGAGGTGGTCAACTATGGAGGTTCTACCCTATAATGAGAAAGGCCAGATTAATTGATATATACATGATATTAGAAGTATTTGCAAGAATGAATTATTATATATCAGGTTATAATTAAGGGGATTCACATAATCACCACAGGATTACCTATTAAAAATTCTCATTTCTGTTCCACATCCATAGCTCAATGGTTAGGGTGCCAGCCAAATACACTAAGGTTGGCGGGTTCAAACCCAGCCGGGGCCTGCTAAACAACAGTGACAACTATAACAAAAAAATAGCCAGGTGTTGTGGCGGGCACCTGTAGTCCCAGCTACTTGGGAGGCTGAGGCAAGAGAATCACTTAGGCCCAAGAGTTTGATGTTGCTGTGAGCTGTGATGCCACGACACTCTGCCAAGGGCAACACAGTAAGACTCTGTCTTAAAAAAAAAAAAAGAAAGAAAATTCTTATTTCATTAATCCAAAATAAGTGTACATTTTTTTCATCTGCTTGAAGCCCAAATTATGTATTATATATACTGTGTTTGGGGCAGACTCTTAGCCTGGCTAAAGATATTTGAAGGGGATAAAGATGTACTATGTAGGTATAATGCAGTTGGTAATCCTCAAATAGGCATTCTTTTATAAATATGTTTGAATTATATTTTATTGTCTTTGTTCTACTTTGTCTTACAAGGTTAAAAAAACCCTAAGAATTGGAAAAAGAGGCCTACCTCTGCCTTTTCTTTTATTTGTATTTCTTGTATCTTGCTATGTACCTAAGCTGTGACCCCTTAATTCTGAAAGTGATGTTACCTCTTTTTTTCTTGCATTCTCATATTTTTCCTCTTTTGCTTTATTATGTGTTTATTTTCTCTAGCCCTTTCCTCTCTACATTTAAGCTTGTCATAGTCACAGTTGTTTTCCTCTTTCCCTTCTATGTTTTGTTCTTTTCCTTTTGGGATGTAGTAATGGAATTAGTTAACAGCTTGGAAAGTTCCTATAGACCAGTGGTTCTCAACCTTCCTAATGCCGCGGCCCTTTAATACAGTTCCTATGAGTCTATGAGTCTTGACCCACAGGTTGAGAACCACTGCTATAAACAGTGTGCCGAAATTGATGTACTGATTACATGATTGCTGTGGTTAGGAGAAGTTTATGGGATTATTATTTGAAGCCCTGGGACTTTAAAATTTTTATCTTTTGAGTTGGTAGTTTTGTTTCCAATAGTGTTAAAAAAGAAACAAAAAAGGCTTATTCGTAAAACAACATCTGGAGTGAATTTTGTACTAAACTTGTTTGTTTCTAAGTTTGATGAATTAAAATCATCAATATTATTGCCACAGTCACAAAAGGGAAAGTTTTTAGTTTTTTTCTTATAGGTATTTCAGTGCAGTGGTGGAGATATTTTTTCCTTCCTCCCTTACTCCCTTCCATTTTGCCCTCTGAAGATTCTCTGAAAATTAACTGACAAAAAGGCAAATTAGTAGAAGAAATGACATACAGATTTATTAATGTGTACAAGGAAGAGTCAGAGTGATTGCCTCCCCAGCTAGTGGGGTACAGATGTATAGATGGTTATATACCCTTCTTCTTAGGGGAAAGGGAGATGGGGAAGTTTGGATGATTGTAGAGTGGTAGGAAGTTATTTTTAGGAAAATTCAATGGGCTTGAAGAACATGCAGGGGCATGCAGAGGAGACAGTGGTTTGTGACAAGTCTGTCCCATTGTGTTGCCAGACTTTAGTCTTTCTGCCACATGTGAGTTCAGTTAATGAAAACTCAGGAAAGGAATCAGAGGTAATTGTCTGCATCTTTGGCAGTTCTGGATTTTAATCATAAAGTGGTGCTGGATTTTATTGAAGACTTTATCTGCATCTATTGAGATGATCGTGTGGTCCTTAATAGTTATATTTATATGATGAATCACATTTATTGATTTGTGTACATTGAACCATCTTTGCATCCCCGGAATGAAGCCCACTTGATCATGGTGAATTATCTTTTTGATATGCTGTTGAATTCACTTTGCTAGTATTTTATTGAAGATTTTCCTGTGTTCGTAAGAGATATTGATCTATAGTTTTCCTTTTTCTGTTGTGTCCTTTCCTGGTATAAAGATGATCCTGGCTTTGTAGAATGAATTAAGGAGGGTTTCTCTTTCTTGAAGTTATGGAACTGTTTCGGTAGAATGGGTACCAATTCTTTGTATGTCTGATAGAATCCATCTGATCTAGGGCTTTTTGTGGTTGGAAAATTTAGTATTACTGTTTTCATCTTGCTACTCATTACTGGTCTCTTTAGGATTTCTATTTCTTCCTGATTCAGCATTGGGATGTTTTGTTTCCAGAAACATATCCATATCCTTTAGGTTTTGTGCATAGAAGTTTATATAGGAGTCATGTATGATATTTGTCTTTCTGTGGTATCAGTTATAATGTCTCCTTTTTCGTTTCTGGTTGAGTTTATTTGAGTCTTTTTCTCTTTCTGGTTAATTTAGCTAGTAGTCTATCTATATATATATATTTTTTATCTTTTCAAAGAACCAACTTTTTTTTTCATTGATCCTTTGTATTTCTTTTTGTTGTTGTTTCATTCTGTTTAGTTCTCCTCTGAGCTTTGTTATTTCATTCCTCCTCCTTGGGGTTGGTTTGCTCTTCTTTTTCTACTTCCTTGATCTGTGGCATGAGGTTGTGAATTTTAGAGCTGTCATTCTGGTTAAGCATTGAAGACTATGAACTCCCCACCTCCATCCCCCAAAGCAATCCACGTTCTGTATCCCATAGATTGTGGACACTTGTATCCTCTTTGTTATTTAATGAAAAAATATTTTAATTTCCATCTTGATCTTATCAGTGATTCAAGAATTGTTCATCAACAGTTTGTTTAATGTCCATGACTATGCGTAAACTCGAGAATTCCTCCTGGAATTGATTTCTAATTTTATTCTACTGTGGTCTGAGAAGAAACATAGTATGATTTTGATTTTTCTGAATTTCCTAAGACTTGTTTTATGGCCTAACATATAATCTCTTTTGGAAGATGTCCCATGAGCTGTTGAGAAGAATGTATATTCTATAGTTTTAGTGTAGAATATTCTGTAAATTGTTAGGTCCATCTGTTCTTGAATCCAGATTAAATCCAGTGTTTCTTTGTTGACTTTCTGCCTTGATGACCATTCTGTCATTAGACTGTTGAAGTCCGAAGCTACTATGATGACGAAGTTTATTTCTGTGTTTAGATCCAATAGGATTTGTATTTTTATGCTCCTGTGTTAAGTGTATACTTATTTAGGATTGTTATATCTTCTTGCTGAGTCACTCCCTTTATCATTAGATAATGACCATCTTTGTCTTTTTTAACTATGGTTAATTGAAAATCTGTTTTATCTGAAATGAGAATCACCACTCTGGCTCACTTTGAGTTTCTATTTGTGTAGAATTTTTTATCTATCCATTTACCTTGAGGCTATGAGAGTCCTTGCAAGTTAAATGGGTTTTCTGGAGACAGCATATATTTGGGTTATGTTTTTTATCCACTCAACCAATCTGTTCTTTTTGAGGGGAATACTAAGACTGGTTATATTGAATGTAAGTACTGATGCATGAGATACTGTGTTTTGTTCATCATGTTGAATGATATTTTGTTGTTTTGTTTTCCCCTTTGTGCTACTATTTGATAAGAGCTGTGAGCTGAGCTTGAACTTTCGGGTTTTCACACTGATGGGTATTAACTCTTCTGATCCATATATAGAGCACTTTTGAGTATTTCCTGTAAGGCAGATGCAGTGCCCAGCTTCAGCCAAGTGGCATGCTGAGAGTTAAGTCAGGGGATAAAAAGGGCCTAGAAGAAGGGTTGGTAGAAAGGCTAGTGAGGAAGTAATAGAAATACAAGTCTAACAATGGGGCTTAAATAATGGCCTGTTTAGTTGGGTGTCTAAACTATAGGTTGTACCAAAGAATGATGGGACCAATGTTCAATAGCTGAAATAAAAAATTAGAGCTGAATTTATGGATTATTATAGTAAGGTAAAGCATGCTTGTCAGACAGTGCTTTCACAGTAGTTTTCTCCGTTGTCTTATATAGTATTTGCCCTTTGTGTTCAGGGGATGTATTCCAAGATCCCCACTGGAAACTTAAAACTGCATATATATTTAAGTATAGTACCAAACCATATATATATATACACACACGTATATACACACACAGTGTTTTTTTCTATACTTAAATATCTATGACAGTTTAATTTATAAAGTGGGTATAGTAAGAGAAAATATCACACTTATAACAATATATTTTAATAAAAGTGGTATTCTAAATGCAGTGTGTCTTTTTTTTAAGTTTTTTTATTTTTTTATTTTTTTTATTTTTTGTAGAGACAGAGTCTCACTTTATCACCCTTGGTAAAGCGCCATGGCATCACACAGCTCACAGCAACCTCCAACTCCTGGGCTTAGGCAATTCTCTTGCCTCAGCCGCCCGAGTAGCTGGGACTACAGGCACCTGCCACAGCACCCGGCTATTTTTCTGTTTTGCAGTTCGGCCGAGGCCGGGCTTGAACCCGCCACCTTCGGTATATGGGGGCGGCGCCCTACTCGATAGCCACAGGCACTGCCCTGCAATGTATCTTTTAGTGCTTTCTATTAAGTGGCCTATTCAGGGTTTTTTTGTTTGTTTTTTAAGTTTTGATAGATTTCACTTAACAAAGATACGATAAAAATTTTATAAAAACACCATTTAGTTAGAAAAGCATTGGAAAACATCTACCTCAAAACTGTCCATACACAGTCCTTTGGATTTGTTAGTATTTCTCTAATCCAACAGCTAAACTTGGTGTGACAAGTGGCCAGGAAAATGGTGCTCTCAGTATGAGTCCCCAGCATCTGTATCCCTAAATCCCACCAGCCTGTAAACTCAGCTGCAGTGTCACCTTTCCCACACTCTGCTGTGTTCTGTCAACTTCTTTGTCTCTAACCCTCTGGTTCTCCCAAGATATTAGGGTGGAAAACTCACTGAGGTACTTTGTGGTGATACAGGATACCTCCACTCAGGGGTGGACAAGGACCCCCATTTTCTAGGCCTATGTGAGATCAGAAATCAGTCTCATCACAGACTCCCATCTCTAGGCACAAACAGGTCACCTTGCCCAGGCTACACTCAAGAAAGGTCATGAAAAAAGCAGCTTGCGTGGTTGGTTCCTCCTGGAGTAGGGAACACACACCCTAATGCCTGAAGCAAAAACAGCGAGGACCACGTTCCTGTGCTAATTTTAGAATCATTTTTTGCCTGCAGACTTCTAGCCAATTGTGGCATTTTTCCCCACAAGATAGGGTTTAAACCCCTAGACCGAAGACACGGGGGGCATCCCACCTGGAGTCCCCGCTTCTGCTGCCAGAGGTTCTGTTCCCTCTCTTTTGCTTATCAATCTTTCCATCAATAAACTCTGTCCAATCACTGATCTGCATGGTCCATGTTTTCATTCTTTGAACACCAATACCAAAGAACCCAATGCAGAGAAATTCTAGCAGTATATTTTGGGGGACTTGTTTGGGATTTGAGATCTGCAGTAAGCCATGGAACCATTTCTGGACACTGTCCTGTTTTTTTTTATAGTCATGGTTATGGAGACTGAAACATTGGGTACCTCTTAGCCACTCAAACCATGAAGTGTGGGCTGCTGCCCTTGAAGTCACAGGTGACTGGAGGGGCTGATTCTTCAAATCCCTCTTGGCTCCAGCAAGGGGTGCAGTCCCTGCAAGGGTTTCGGCTCCCTTTATAAGGGGAGTAGGGCAAAGGAGCACAAGGGAATATTTGAAAGCCTCTGAACCCATTCTGTTCCCACTGTTTTTCTCTGGTTTCAAGTTGAAGAGAGAGCAGAAGCAGTAGTCAGAATTCCTGGGCTCCCCAGCAATGGTTCTAACCCCATGGTCCTAACAAGTCTTCTGGTAAAACTCCCCTGAGGGCCACTCTCCCAGCTCTGTTACTGTCAGCCCATGCCTCCTGGTTCCTAAAGCTCTCTTGCTTCTTACCCCTATAGACCAGCGCTCTCTCCTTGTGGTTTGCGTGCTTTGTTTGGTAGTTACTGCATGTTGTGTATTTGTTCAAGACTGTGTTGACTTTTTTTGGTGTTTTTCGACTGTGTTTGAGGCAGGGGAGAGAAGGAAGTGGAGTCTGCCCCAGTTAACTCGACACAGGCATTGTGAGAGGTTCCAGACCCAAAGATGAAAGATTATTCTGAGGTGCAAGAGAAAAAGAAAACAAAATCCTGGTTCTGTTCAATCAATGTGGCTTTTATTCCACCTGGGTGCAAGTGGGGTGAAATTCCTGACTGGGAAGAAACCCACACATGGGCTATGGCAGATGGGCATTTGAAAGGGTCAAAGAGGCAGGAATTGTTCCATTCACTGTTTCCTGGGAGGGACGTACACTTGGTTCTTCCTGGGCAGGTCATTTCTACCTGGGTGGGTCAGTAATCTGATTCTATCATTCCTATCTTTCTAATCTATTATAAGGAAGCAGGGGGATGGGTGTGGTATCGCTTTGGCTGCTTCCTGCAGCATTAGGGCCTGAGTGAACTGCCTATAAAAGAGAATGGGAGAGGGAGGGGACATTTACAGGAACATTCCTGGGTTTTTATTCTGAGCTGGTTGGTATCCGGTAAGGTGAGGATATGAGCAGTTGTGAGATGAGACAAAGGATTATTGGTCTGTAACTGCAAATGAGAAAGATCTTAATTTGTGGTCCTATCAAAAACAATAACCAAGGAGGTTATAATTCAAATAAGGATCTGGAGGGGTATAGTAGGAAGCAGATAAGGAAAAAGTTGAGTTGAGTGAACAGAGATCAAGCTTTATAAAGCCTACTTGAAGTAGGTTAAATTGGGGGTGGCTAAGATTACAGACATGAGCCACTGTGTCTGGCCTCTAAGTCTATCAGAGAGAGACTGGAAAAACCAAAAACAAAAATTATTCCAAGGTGTGATATGAAAGGAAAATGGAATCGAGGCACTATGTGGGTGACAGCAGCCTTTATTCCACCCCAAGCTGAGTTCAAGAAAGAAGTCAGGGCATGGGTAATGGTGGATGGCAGGTTGGAAGGGTGAGGGGATTGGCCCATTCACATTTCTTAGGTGGGGTATCCATGGGGAAGGGTAGGAGGTTGGCCCATCTACCTTTCTAGGTAGAACATCTGTCCGGAGAGTGGGTGTTGATCCATTTAGGTGGATCCACTAGGCAGTTTGTGATAATCTAAAGTTAAGTATGAAACTACTAATTACAACTCCCTCAGCAGCAGATGTTTCTGTTATCTAAATACTCTTCAGAGGATGAATGTTGAACCTGTGTAGTAACCTTGTAACTTCCTGACCCTCTGTTGTCTTTGAGGATGGGTGCCCATGCACAAAGGGCATGTTCCAGCCTGACCTCAGGAGGTTTTCATGTGCATATAAACCCAAAGACTGTGTAAAAGGAAGGCCAGAAATTGAGTTGGGGGGCTTGGTTTGGGGGATGCAAGTCCACCAGTCCGCTGAGTTTCCCAGCCAGTGAATAAAGCCATTTCCTCTTCCAGCTGGTGCCTGAGAGTTTTTTGTTGCATAGGCTCCTGCTACACATTGAGTGTGTTTTAAAGGATCCTCTTCATTGCCTTTCCCTCAAAAGTTAATTCCATTTGGCTTTTCTGTGCATTTACTGAACATATTGCTATTAGAGATGAGAAAGCAAAACTCTCAGCTCTGAAGTGAAGGGGCATTTTGCTCCTCCCTGAAAGGCTTCCCTCAGTGCCCAGGAGCCTTTGTGGAGGTAGCCCAGAGTGACTCCCCAAGGCAAGAGTGGTCCCATAGGGAACCCACTGCCCCCCCACACACACAAATTAATTAAAAGATGGCTCATCCTGGAAAGACATATAGGAACTGATCACTCCACATTTGAGCCTCTTAGAAGATTTTAGAACTCTGGAGAGAAAAACGGGGACAGGTAATGAGGCAGGGGAGAGAAACAGAAGTGGACTCTGCCCCAGTCACTCTGTGCAGGCATCGTCAGGCAGCATTCGGTAAGTGCAAAGCGAGGAATTACAACCATCCAGTGCAGCAGATGTTCCTGTTATCTAAATGCCCTTCAGAGGAAGCATGCTGAACCCATGTAGTAACCTTGTAACTTCCTTGACCTTCTGTCGTCATTGAGGACAGGTACTCATGCACTAATGGTATGGGCCCGCCTGACCTTCCCTGAATCGTGAGATTTTCACATGCACACAAGCCCAGAGACCGTCTAAAAGGAAAGCCAGAAACTGAGTCAGGTTGGGGCTCAGTTTGGGGGACGCTAGTCCGCTGAGTCTCCCAGCCAGGGAATAAAGCCACTTTTTCTTCTAACTGGTGCCTAAGAGTCTTTTTGTCTGCAGCAGCTCCTGCCTCAGTAGGAAGAGGGTGGGACCAACTCAGTGGATGACACCCTGAGAGGCAACACCCTTGAGCACCACACTGTGCATGCACTCACATAAGACCCAGGTGACGGTTCAGTCCCTTCTTCAAAAAATGGAAAACTGGAAGAAACCATCTTGAATGAAGACAGGCAAGGGAAATGACCTCCTGTGGTTTCCTTTGTCTGTTGGTGTAAATGGAAGCATTCAAGGGTATGCCGGGTTTTTCTAAGACTTCAGCCGGTTGTGATCAGTTTGGGTGCAAAGGTTGTTTCCTTTTCAACTGACTGGGAGGGTGTTAAAACACCTCTCAAACCTGTTTCTTTCAACCCTGACTTTGCTGAGGTTGGCCCTTGTTGCCTTCCTAACTGGGAAGAAAGGGGGTGGGACATGGTACTGCTTCTCAGTACTCTGCCAGACTTAGCACTTTTTCTGCCCCATAGCTGACGAAAAAAGCCTGTTCCTGGTCAAAAGAAAAAGCTTATTTTCCACTGTAACTAGAAATTTAGGAAAAAACTGTAAAAACTGTCAATTAAAGCTTAAAAGTTACTTATCCCCAGAGGCGAATCCAGGCTCAAAGAAGCACCTCACCCCACCTGGGGCTGTTCCCACTTTAATGGAAGGGTGGATATTAAATGGCAGCCTCAGGACGGGGAAGAACTTTCATCAGGCTGACCAACTCCAGGTCTAGAACTACTGCTGCCAGATACCTGATTAGCAGTCAGTGCTGCCAGCTTTAGTAAGCATAGAAGAACCCTGGGCACACAGGGCCCCACTGGTAATTGTGCTTAAATCCAGACAAGTGCATAAGCCAGGTGGCTACACACTCCCCAGGAATCTTCCCCAGGCACTAGAAGAGCACTTCCTCTTGTTTGGCAGAAAGGCTTCCTAGGTCGACTAGGGGATGTGCTTTGTGTTCCTTGACTGACCCAAGAGCGTACCCGCTAAGCTGTATCCTAAAGCATTGGAATATGTTTTACCCCCAGACTCTGAGTATGTGCAAGCATTATTTCCTCTCAGAGACAACCCCAGCTGTACAGAACCTGTCCAATAGACCCAGCTCTCCTGGCCATGGTGATTTCCAGGACCAGCCAGAAATTCCGAAGGGAGACACTGCTACTGAATCTTGACTTGCTCAGGACACCTCCCCTGACTTCTTCAGGGCCTTTAGCGGCGTGTCGCAGAACATGGGCCTAAGAAAAGGCCAATGGCAGAGACTTCCTTCCCTGACCCTGCAGGGGTGGTAATGTAAAAACTTCTTGAATGTGTACCGCATTCTCTTTAACTAAAGTAAAACAATTTAAAAGTGGTTTGGGAAATGTTTCGGGTAATTCTGAGAAGTGTGTAAATATCTTCCAAGAGTTAAGACAGTGGTTTGAGCTCTTAGGCAGAGGCATAAGGTTATTGATTAAACATTGACCTTAAATGGAAGGAAGCTTTGAAAAAGTCTAGAAAGTGGGGAGACTTGTGGTTCATAACTGTATGTCCCCTGAAAAAGACCAGGTACGCCATGGAGAGACAGGTAGCTTTGAAGACCTTAATGGGACTCTGAGAATTGTCCTCAGTTGCCTTCTATCACTCAGAGGGAGAAAAATCCCTCAGCTTTTCTGAAGTGACCCAATTTCTGCCTAACTCTTCAGAGGGCCAAATTATTTTAAATTGTAAATTCATTACTCAAATGTCCCCAGACATTAGGAGGAACTCAAAAAAATTGGCTCTAGGGCCTGACCCTAATTCAGAAAGCCCCTAAAAGAAACCACATTGGTTTTTTTAATAATCAAACCAGGAAAAAGAGAGAAGGAAAAAACAGCAACTCTGTCCAGCGGTGAAGTCTAGCCGGCGAGCCAGTATGGAGATCAGCATGTCCCCAGAGGTGAAGGCCTCATGGAATGGGCCCCTGAGCTTGACTAAAGACGTCTGAGACAGCCCTCATGGCTCCAGCTTGTCTCCTTACAGCCTGAGAGCCCCAGCTGCACCTGACAGTGAAGTCCAGGAGCTAAGCTTTCTCCTACCTGCACTTCTCTCAAGTCCTGGACTCTTGGCCCCCAAGTATCTAGGGGGTCTGGAAGGCTGGTTGCCAAATTTTCTCCCAAGTCTTACAGTTTGGGAAATTGGCTATTCTTTTATGTCTTTCTAGTCATGCCTAAAAGTTTTAACTCCATTCTTAAGAAGAGATGTACTGACTCGGGGCCTGTGGCTCAACGGGCTAGGGCACCAGCCACATACACCTGAGCTGGCGGGTTCAAATCCAGCCCCCGGGCCCGCCAAACAACAATGATGGCTGCAACCAAAAAATGGCTGGGCGTTGTGGCGGACACCTGTAGTCCTAGCTACTTGGGAGGCAGAGGCAAGAGACTCACTTGAGCCCAGGAATTGGAGGTTGCCATGAGCTGTGATGCCATAGCACTCTCTCCAGGGTGACAGCTTGAGGCTCTGTCTCAAAAAAAAAAAAGAAGAGATGTACTGGGTAAAGCGGGAACAACAAATTATGTGAATATGAATATCCAATGCCTTCCCTGATTAAAGACAGATTTTTACACTATAGTCTAATGAAGGACTGGTAAAAGGCAAGAGCATATGCTCAACCTGGCTGTATCACATTTAAAGATCTTGCTTTTTACCTCCCACCACAGTTAAAACTGGCAGAGCTCAAGAGCCTGGACTCATCACACCCGAGTCTCTGCCAACAGAACCTGATACTCCCTACTTCACATCTGGACTTGAAAGGGGTTGGTGGCAAAGCAATGGCTATGAGACACATCCCTCTCCTCCTCATAACCCTTTTGACTAACTTGATGGAAAGGGACAAGATATAATACCCCTTCAGTGAGACCAGACTCTTTGGACTTGCTTGGCTAAAAATGTTAATGAATGTGTCTGATTTTTGTCTTGCAGGAGGAACTCCTCGTGTTTACATCTTGTTTAAAAGGAGTTTGTGTTCCATTAGAAGTGCTCAGAATCTTCGCTGTGTTCCACCACAGCTGAAATAATCTCACCTATCAGGATTTGCCTGGGTGGGGCCCAGTGAGAAAGACCAAGGAAAGAGATGTTTTCTATCTGCCTTAGAACAGTTAGATATGTAAGAGGAGGGAGATATGTAAAGTTCTTGGGGTACCCTGCCTCCTGTGTCAGTTTAACTATCGGTACCTTACTCCAGTGTCGTAAAGCAACTGCCATATCCTATGCCAGTGGGCACGCTGAAATTCCTAACCGATGGTTGTTAGTGTATGGACACCCATGTTTTCTTATTTTCCAGCTGAGACAGGATATCCAGAAAAAGTGAGGTCTAAGAGAACAGAGGTCTTCTCAAGGAAACCCCAAGGATACCCCTGCAAGGTCCTCCTTGTGTTAACTCAGTTCTTAGAAATTTGTGGAAACTTAACTTCCTGGGACCTGGAAACTAAGGCTTGCTTCTGCCTCTGTAAAAGCCCGTGGTTCTATAAAAGATAGAGCCACTTCTCCAGCTCGAGAAAGGTACCTGTGGGCCAGAACTTTTTGACTAGGAATAAAAAGAAGACAGCCAGTTGGGGAGCGTAGCTATTTTGAATTCTTCTGTGCCATTGCTCTGCCAGCTGAAATAAAGCCCCTTCCTCCTTTAAACACAGTATTTGGGTGTTTGTTCTCTCCATTGGGCCTTGTCTTCTTGCAACACAGCTGTCACTGGAGGACCCTATTCTCTAGGGAGATTAGCACCTTCCTTGCCCAGAGCACAGGACCTGAATAATACAGAACTAATAAAACCTGATGGCCAGAGACCCTCGCAGAAGACCGCAGGAGCGATAGTCACCTATTCAGCCTGGCTGAGTGTATTTCCTTGATTTACTTATAATGCCACTTATGGTAAAGGAATTATAAGAGATGGGTCAACTAGCTACAGCCATAGTAAAAAGCCTTGAACGCCACCTTACAGTGCCCTAAACATAGAACTTAAATCTGGGAAACTGTCTTAGAAAACCAAACAGCTACAACAGCTATTTACTTTTTAGACATAGTCATAGATATGCAGAATTTAAAGGAAAGTTCTATTTTAATTTATTGTTCTCTTAGTTACCTAACGCAGGTAGGTTAGGAGGCTGAATTATTCTCACTTTAAAACTGTTCCTATGCTCTTGCATTCAATGTGCCCCACATTTTATGTCCTGCTGTAACTTTTTCTCCTAGGTATCATAAGGTTAATTACTTGGGACCACAATCAATTCAGATTTCCATTTACCACGGACCCCTGGATTGCCCTCCTCCGAGGAACCCTCGCTGCTTCCGTTTGTCCATATTCAGCAGGAAGCTGTTTGGAGCAGCCAGCGCCCCTTTTTCCCTAACAGCAGTTAGAGCTTCTATTCAGAGAGGGAGAGTTGCTATGGGGTTCTCCTGCTCAGGGATGGGCAGGGACCTCCATTTTCTAGGCCCTGTGTGAGATCAGAAATCAGTCTTGTCACAGACTCCCATCTCTAGGCACAAACAGGCCACGTTTTCTAGGCTGCATTCAAGAAAGGTCATGAAAAAAGCAGCTTGCTTGGTTCTGGGTGGTTCCGCCTGGAGTACAGAGCACACACCCTAATGCCTGAGGCAAAAACTGCAAGGCCCTTGCTCTGTCCGATTGTGACATAGTTCCCTACAACTGCCTGCCTGTAGGAGAGGCTTTAAACCCCTAGACTGAAGGGGAGGCTTCCCACTTGGATTTCCCCCCTGTACTGCCGGAGGTTCTGGTCCTCCTCTTTTGCTTATCAGTCTTTCTATCAAACTTTCCATCAATAAATTCTGTGCTGTCATTGATTTCTCCTGGCCTGCTTCATTCTTCAAACCCCAAGGCCAAAAGAACCCAACACAGAGAAATTCTGGCAACACAGGTTGAGAAAAGATTTCTCCACACCAATATTAAGATATAAAAGGAAAAGATGTATTTTTTCTTCTTTGAAAAAGGGAGAAAGAGAGTGAGCGATTGAGGAAAGAGAGAGAGAAAAGAGCAGGAAGACAGTGTGGCATCCCAAAGAAAGGAAGAAAAGAGGCTTAGTGGCTGCTGAATTTCAGGGGGACAAAGTAACATGTGATTGTAGCCAAATTCACAGGGTCCTGTGACACTGCTTCACCTGCTCCTCCGTCTGCTGGTGGCTGCATGACAAGCAGCTATCTTGCCTTTGGAGGCAGCCTTACATAGGTTTTCATCCTGATTTTGCCCCTGAGATATGATTTTGGGCGAGATCTGAGGCTTGGAGTTTGTCTTCCTGTCATCTGTCAGCTTCTTGGGAACTCCTTGGGGCTATAGAAACAGATTCTAAAAGGCAGTTTTCATCAGTAGGCCTAGCGATTGTTAAAAACAACAACAACAACTCCCCTAGATTCCCTTTTTGACTGCTGGGCTCCTTTTAGATGCTATGAAAACACTGACCCAGCAGGGAGCCTGTCAACTACTGGGGTGGGGTCGCGGGTCCTTTTAAATGTTGTGAAAACATTGTCCCAGCAGAAAGCCTGTCAACTCCCTGCTGGGACAATGTTTGGGATGGGGGGTGAAGAACGTGCATGGGTGCACAGAGAAAGAATGATTTTTTAGCCCTTATCAAGAAAAACTGACTTCTGCCCTTTTGGTTCTCTGAGCACCAGCCTGGTGGTTGGCAAGAATAAGTGCCTTACAGGAAAAAGGAAAAGGGAGGGGAGGGGAGGGGGGAGAATGGGTGGAGGGAGGGCGATTAGTGGGATCACACCTACGGTGCATCTTAGCAGGGTACTGGTGAAACTTATTAAAGGTAGAGTATCAATGTCTTTATATAGTGATCAAGAAAATGCCATGAAGGCTATCTCTAACAGTACGATCAAAATATTTCTGATTG
>CAUYON010050691.1:0-14529 GCA_963573935.1 Arctocebus calabarensis | reverse complement strand
CAGTCTTGGGCCCTAGACAATGCTTAAAGTCATCTGTACTCTTGCCCAAGTTCTCTCAAGGTAGTTCAACTGAGTGCCAAGTCCAAAAAAACCAAAACAGCTCACAGGTAAGGCCTTTCCAGTTTACAATCTCACTGCTGCAGTACTTGCAGCTGCCAATGGGATTAGACTGAATGAACATACACAACCACTTGCCAGTTCTCCACTGCTTTTGTCCTCTTCATGGGATCTAGAAGTCTCCTACTGACTCCCTGTGTCCCCAAAGGGATGTTTCTGGGCAGATTGCACCAGCCAGAGATGCCTGGAGTCATCTCTCCCCAGATTCACCATGCCCTTTTGCAAGGAAGCTGTTACTTGGCCCAAATGTATACACATTTTAAGAAAGGAAAAATTAATTTTAAAATTAAAATTGCAATACTGTGTATATACCAATAACACTTGTTAACTTGTACATTGCATCTTTTGTAATTGCAGAAGCCCAAATATAACTTGAGTTGTACAATTTTAATACAGTTTTTCTTATCTTAAAATGTGCATACATTTTTTGGGCACTCTCTGTTTAGTGTAAAAGGACAACATCCATTATGAATGTTGATGCACTTTTTGAAAGACAAGATATGTGTTGAAGAAAGAAAAAGAAACAATGACAAGAAGAAGAATGCTTATTCTTTAAGATAAAGTGTCAGTTGGTACTGTTTTATTATAGTCTTTGGTACAATACTAATCATTGTAAATAATACTTATCATTATAGTAAGAATTTATGGCTCAAACAGTTATTAAGTCACTGTTCTAGGAACAGCATTAGATATTTCAAAAGAATAAATCATATTGAACAAATTCAAGTGTGTTTTAAACTACCTTTAATGATTTGCATTCCATTTTTAAGTCTAATAAATGCTATGATAGGACAAAATGTCAAAAGAAAAAAAAAACCCACTAGATAAAATTAAACACCAATTACTCATAAAAGTTAGCCAAAGTGAAGAGTAATTGAATACTGTCTTAGCATGACAAAATATTAATTTAAAATAAGCAATCAACATCTTTTATAATGGAGAAATAAATAAGTCATTCCCCTTAAAATAGCAAGATTCCCAAAGATATTTTCTTCCCTAATTACTTTGGAAGTTTGGAATAATGTGATAAAGTATGAAGGAGAAATAATAGGTACAACTATTAACTCAAAACCTTTAAAGTATCACCAATACGTAGTTACAAGTCATAGCAGAAAATAAAAATGATTCCTTAGCTGCAGGACAGACATGTAGAAGTACACAACAGAAAATGTTTGCAATTTATATGAATAAATAAATACAATTTGAGGAACATATTTGAAGAGAATATCTTCTCTTTTTAAAATGAGAAGATTAAATATTTTCAAGGTGTCAATTAAAAAAATAATTTTTATCTAGGTTCATAAGATTTCAATCAAAATTTTGTTGGAATTTTCAAGAATCTTAGAAAACCATACAAAAGTCCATCCGGCTGAGATTTTCCAAAAACATTCTGAAAAAAGAAAAATGATGATTCCACGTCATTTTGAAAACAAAGGTTTTTGCCAAAACAGGTTATGAAGTATTTTATAAGGCTAAAACAATCGAAACAGTGTGTTCCTGGTACAAGAAATTATTAGAGAAATAGAGGAAATAGTATGGACTAAAACTTGAGGATGTGTATGACATGAGAGTGCAACAAAGAAGGCATCATAAGTCAATGGTAAATTTAAGAAGTCATGTTTGAAAAATTGCCTGTTTAGGGGAAAAGAAGCACTCTGTTTGGATTTTCACTATTATGGTATGTTCCCAAATACATTCCAAATGAATTAAACAGATAAACATTTAAAAGCCTCTAGAAGAACTTAAAAAATTAGAGTGAAATGAAGATAAATATTTATTTCAGTTGTGGGATAGGCTTTTACCAAGCATAAAATTCATAAAAAAGTCACAAAGAAAAATATTAATGGATGCAATTTAAAAAAATTGAGAACTTTGTACAGCAAAGCAAGTTAAGCAAAATTAAAGGGCAAGAAGCAATTAGGGAGGAAGAAAAAATACTGCAAAGATTAATAGTTTTATGAGGTAAAACAAATTGTTAAAAACATAAAAGAAAAATGTGAAAAAGGCATAAAATGTTAAGTGAGATGTATAAATGGTCCATAAACATATGACAATTATGAGGTCTGACAATTAAGTCATCACCTCACTCCAGAAAATGTGCTACATAGCTCATTGCTGAATATCACTATGATCACCTTCAAAGTACTCCCCTTGGGAAGCTATGCACCAATGCCAGTGACCAGTTCACCCTTCAAAGCAATTTTGAAGCTCTTTTTCTGGAATGGCCATCAGAGCTGTCATCATGTTATCCTTGATGTCCTGAATGTCATCAAAATGTCTTCCTTTCAATATTTCCTTTATCTTTGGATGGAGAAAAAAGACATTGGGGGCCAGCTCAGGTAAGTAAGAAGGTGCTCCAAGACAATTATTTGTTTACTGGCTAAAAACTCCCCCACAGACATTGCTGTGTGAGCTGGTGCATTGTTGTGTTACAAGAGCCAGGAGTTGTCGACAAAGATTTTCCTGTTTCTCTATTGATGTTTATTTGGTCTGCTATGCTTCTTACAACCAGCCAATGATTTTGATGCAAAATTTGATGATTTTTTGCAATATTTTTGTCAGTTCTGTTCATTATTGGCTACTTTGATTTGTCTTCATCAGTGACAATTTCTCTCTTCTCAGAAAAACATTTAATCCATTTGTACACAGCCATTTTCCTCATAGCATTATTTTCATAAACTTGGGTTAACATGTGCCTGATTTCACTTCCACTCTTGCAAAGTTTAATGTTTGTTCATTGCTCTGATTCAAGCTCTGGCATTCTGATGGCAGCACACACAAACACACAATAAAGAACACCCCTCAAGAAGGCCCTGCTACATGCTGACATGAACACAGCTTTGAGACATTGATATACCAAGGTTATGATACCTTATTGAGCTGTTTGTACAGTATTGCCAATGAAAGCACACGATGACAAGTCTGTGACCTTAATTGTTAGACCTCACATGTTCATCTTTAATAAGCATGATAGAAATGGAAATGGGAAAGACAACAGGCATCATTTTACCCATGAAATTGTTCAGTTAAAACATTATAAGGCATAGTGCCATCTAGTGCATAAGGAGCAGACACTCTTATTGCTGTTGATCCTTATAAGCTGTTGTAAATTGACTTTAGGAGCTCTGGTTATCCTCGCGAGGATCTGATTCAGTCAGATGAGACGATAAATGTAAAGTTCTGGGGGCAGTGCCTGGGGCTCAAAGGAGTAGGGTGCTGGCCCCATATGCTGGAGGTGGCGGGTTCAAACTCAGCCCTGGCCAAAAACTGAAAAAAGAAAAAAAAAAAAAAGTAAAGTTCCTCCAACAGTGTAAATGTGAATTGTTGACAGTGGTGAAGATGGCTGTAGAGCAATGAAGATTTCAGAGAACAGAAGAGCAATGGACAGGTGTGTGGAATGGTCCCACAGATTGATGCACAGCCACAGGAGTTGTATGTAGAGGAGAAATGGAAGATGTCATTTCTGTTTACCTCCTAGATTTATGGATTTAGAAACAGAAGCTGCGTTTCAAATGCTTTGGGGGGAGAGAGGGATTTACTGGGCTTTCCCCAGGATGAGTGACAGCCCTGACCATTCAGGCTGACGTTTGACAACTGACCTCTTCCAATGACCCCCTCCCCCAAACCAAGAGACCTATGGCTCCCTAACTCTTCTACTCACTCTTCCCTTTGTCATTTACTAACTTGGCTTATCTAGAAACTTCCCCTTACACACATGAATGAAGAAGACAGCACCATTTGCATATCATACCTGATTTGCAAAGCTATTAGTGGAGTCTGCAGCTTACTTTGTTGACTTCAGATGCACAGAGCTAGTCTTTTCTTCTACTTACTTTGTGTTACCTTCCTTATTTCCCAATACTATTCAAGGATATGCAACAGTGGCCACTGTTCTGATTGGAAATGTCCCAAACATATCCTACTCAGCTGTGGCTGTTGGTGTCTTGCCAACAGGGGATAGATTGTTTAACGTGTTGCTTCAAAATGAGCTGGCATTAAATACCTAAATGAAGTTAACGTTTGTGAAGCTAATGACTCCCAATGTCTGAAGTGGCCAAGGTAGTCCAGTTGCCTTTGCACATCCAGTAATTAACTAGAACCCCCAAACCCGGGCTGTGTGCAGACCAATTGAGAAAGCAACACCTCAGAATGAGAATATTTTTCAGAAGTGGCAAAAAAGCAACCATCTGCAAAGATATTCAAGAAAACAAGCCCCGATCTGCTTGCTGCATCCTCATTAGCATATTGGCACTTAAGAGTAACAGGATGTCAGGTGAAGACAGGAGTTCAAGTTTTGAAATCTGGAAAAAATTACCGATTTGGGGACAATAATCAGTTCTTATTTTTTAAGGAGTTTGAAATTTCTTTTATGGACAGTCCTTTTATTTCTTTTGGAAGGACCATTTTGGAGGGCACAACAAGCTATGCAGATGCCAGGAGATACCTCCCTGCAGTCTTGGAGACTCCCCAGGTACTAGAAAGTAACCATAATGCAGATGCTTCCGACAGAGATGTCACGTTTACTCTCAGCAATGCAAAATGGATGTCGTGCAGAACTGAGCCATCAGAAAGATTTTTTTCCCCTAGATCTGAACATAGGCTGCTCTGTGCCTGGAAATTTTCTTGTGTACAAACTTGCCTGCAGCCCGTGGCGGACCCAACTCATTAATGGAATGATTTTGGTGGGGGAGGACCAGCCCCACATACGTAATGTCAGAAAAGCGATAGAGTTTGTTACAGCACAACTCAAATTTGACTGCTGGTGCCCTGAATAGGGCTTTTTCTTTTTTAAAGAAGAATTTGCCTTATGTACAGTTTATTTATTTTATTTTAATTTCTTTCTTTATTTTTTGAGACAGGGTCTCACTATGTCACCCTTGGTACAGTGCCATGTGTCACAGCTCATAGCAACCTCCAACTCTGGGGCTTAAGCGATCCTCTTGCCTCAGCCTCCCAAGTAGCTGGGACTACAGGCACCCGCCACAACGCCCAGCCATTTTCTTTTTGTTTCAGTTGTCATTGTTGTTTACCTGGCCTGGGCCAGGTTTGACCCGCCACCCTCAGTGTATGTGTCTGGTGCTGTAACCACTGTGCTACGGGCACTGAGCCTTGTATACAGTTTAAAAGTTAACGAGTTAGCTAGTTCAACAGCCTTCTTGCTAGTTCCCTGCCCCCACTCATATAGCCCCCCCTCCTCCTAATCTGTTCTCCACAGCAGTTAAAATGATCTTTAAAAATGGTTAGAAGATGGTTAGGGATGGGAGCTCACACCTGTAATTCTGGCACTCTGGGAGTCTGAGACAGGTGGATTGCTTGAGCTCAAGAGTTTGAGACCAGCCTGAGCAAGAGTGACACCTCTGTCTCAGCTAGAAAATAGAAAAATTCTCTAGGTGTTGTGTGAGTTGCCTATAGTCCTAGCTACTTGGGAGGCTGAGGTAGGAGGGTAGCTTAAACTCAGGAGTTTGAGGTTGCTGTGAGCTGGGTTGATGTCTCTGCACTCTACCCAGGTTGACAGAGTGAGACTGTCTCAAAAAAAAAAAATAAAGAAATGGTCAGAAGATTATTTTATGTCCTGGTTACAATTCTCTCATCACATCTGGAATGAAACCCAACTCCTCTCACAGCCTGCCAAACCCTCTGTGGTCTCACCTCTGCTCCAGCTCCTGACAGTAGCTGTGCCTTCCCCACCTGGACACCCTCTCAGCACGTTGTTCTGCCAGCTCCTTGGAACAGGCCCTGTCCCCTGCACCAGAGGCTTTAAACTCAATTCTTCCTGGACCCTCTTTCCCGCCAGCCCTCTTCAACCGTCATTCAGGTGGTTGGCCCTTTACCACTGCCGACAACTTAGCTGAAATGTTTCCCTGGAGACCCAGGCCCACTCACTGCTTCTTAAGCAGGCCTTCCATTTCCCGGCTTTGTTCTTTAGCCTGGGCTCTGTGTCTTTCCTTTATATAAGCAATCTCAGTTTGTATTTCATTGCTTGTTTATTTACCTGCTGTTTGGGGAGGCATGTTTCCTCCTCCAAACTCTCAGTTCCATCAGGACAGGAATCGGGTTGTCCCAGGCTCCTGGCACAAGCAAAAGGGGCTCAAGAAATGTATGTTGAGGGAAGAGGCCTCACTGCCCTGTCTGGCTGTGGGGTCAGATCCTGAGCTTTCCTTGGTGGAGCAGAGACCATGCCACAGGGAATTCTGAATGTTCTCCTCGGTAGGTTTTTTTCTTGGAGGGTGGTGGAGGTAAGTCCTGAATTGGGAAAGGAAGTGGATCTTGGAGCATGGGAGGGAAGGAGACCCTTTCTCTTTGGGGTTGGGGAGGATGGGCCTGGGCATCAAGGTGAGGTTGTACTGCGGACATTCCTGGGGAGGGACAGATGAAGGTGAGCTGGTGCTACAAATAGATACCAGCCGGAAGAGAGTCAGGGAATTGGCCTGTTAAAAGATTCTGAGTTTGGATGAGCACCTGTAGGCTTGAGATTGCTGGTTATTCTTTATTACTCCCTAAGCCTATGGCAGCTATGAACAATGGAGTGTGATACAACATGACTTGTAATAGTAACACGTTCTCTCTCTCTCTGCATGCGCATGCACACACACACACCCCTAAATGCTCTCCAATAAACAGGAGGAAGGTTAAGTCAAATATAGACCTTTTCTAGAAGGGAGTACTATGTATATATTGGTTAAAAACAGTAAGGTAGTAATATTTAGATCTTACAGGATGGGTATGTTGTGATCTCTAAGACATTTTATGTAGAGGCAAAGCAAGTTATGGTACAATATGTATTGTTGTACTAATAAAACAAAAGATCTCCGTGTATATATGTCTACAGCTTTAATAGGCAGATGCACAGAAACACACCAGAAGGATTCGAATTTAACAGTGATTTAGGGAGGAACACATTTAGAAAACAGGTGAGGGACTTTTAAATTTGACTTCATTTACTTGTATTTGTTAACATATTTTATAATTGGAAAGCTATTTGTAATATATATGTATAATTAAAGGAAAAGAAAAAAGGAGAGGTATTACCTGATTTTGTGGTTCCTTTCTTTGAAATTTCAGATTAATATGAGGATACACAAACATTTGCAAGGCTAAGTCCAAGTTGTAGTTGAGTTGAGCTCCCTACTTCTTGGATTTAATTGTGTTTTTCTCTCCTGTGGGTTTGTCGTTGTTCATCGGCTGGTTTCAACATAGTACTGAGTACCTGGGATGACTGATTTTCCATTCTTGAGAAACTTTACTTAGGACAATGTCCTCTAAATCCATTCAGGTAAATACAAAAGATACTAAGTCATCTTTTTATGACTGAATAGTATTCCATGGTATGCATATACCACAGTTCGCTAATCCATTTATGGAGATTGATGGGCACTTGGGTTGTTTCTATGTATTTGCAATTATGAATTGAGCTGCTATAAACATTTGAGTACAAATGTCCTATGGTAAAATGAGTATTTTTCTTCTGAGTGGACGCCTAGTAGTGGGATTTTGGGATCAAATGGGAAGTTTAATGAGTTCTTTGAGGATTCTCTACACTTCTTTGCAAAGGGGCTATATTAGTTTGCAGTCACACTGATAGTACGTTAGTGTTGCCCTCTCTCTGCACCCACACCAGCACCTGCAGCTTTGGGACCTAGTGATGTGGACCTGGTGATATGGGCTGCTTTCACTGGGGTTATGTGATATCTCAAAGTGGTTTTGATTTGTATATCTCCGAAGATTGTGGATGATGAGCATTTTTTCACGTGTTTGTTGGCCATCTGTCTGTCCTCTTGGGAAAAGATTCTGTTCATGTGTCTTGCCGAGTAATTAATGGGGCTGTTTGCTTTTTCCTTGTTGATTTACTTGAGTTCTTGTAGATGGTGGTAATAAGCTCTATATGCTGATGAGATCAGAGGGGCATATGTGGGTTCACCCTAACACCCTGCATCAGAATGACCTGGGAACAGTGGAGCGGGGGACTGGACCTTGGAGATTCTGGGTCTGAACTCTGATCTGTGACTGTCTCTGGAGGAGGACCCTGTGGGTTTCCAGGAATGTTCATTCATTACATGTCTAGTGCCACTGCCCTATCTGGCTCTCAGATCATGCTCTGCTAAACGCCATCTGGGACCTGGCTCTTTGGTCTGAGTGTGTCTGTATTCCCTTCTGGGTAGCGTGGGTGCAGCACGGCAGCACTGTACATGTGCTGGCTTGCACAAAGAAACAAAGCGTTATACTAATAATAATAATCCCACTCCACCTACCTGACAGGATTGTGGATGGACAAAACGAGATGACATGCATGCTAGTGTTTCGTGAGATGCAAATGGAAGTAGCTGTTACTGATGCGTCCTGGGCTAATCCAGGGCTAGGTCTATGCCATATTGCAGTCAAACAGCTTAACCCAGGGTGGCTGAATGTCTCTCATCTTGGCAGAGCCGGGTCCCTCATTAGTGTTTTCTGATGCTAACAGGGCTGTCCTCACTCTTGGCGGTTGACCTGGGTGGTCAGCCCTTTGTCAGTCTGAGTGCTGCCGCCTTGGGGAGATGGAAACTCACTTCTTGGTAAAGCTTTGCAAAAGCTCCCGAGTCACACAGAGCCTGCCTGCCACAGGGTTGAGCAGCAAGCTGGGGGTAGAGGTGAGTGTGGGGCTGGATGAGGAACAAATGTCTGATTAAGGAGACCGGGTCGGAGATGAATCACTAGGGTCAGGCTCTGTCTCAATATGCTCTGGAAAACAGATTTTTATTCTCACGCTGGTATTTCTTCTGTAGCTTTGTCGTAAGATTCTAATTCATCTGAATTTAGTACATCTCAAGGTTTTTTTTTTCTTCCCCCAATAGCAACCATGTGAAGGAATCGATTAACCTTTAATTTATAATCCTCGTGTCACAGAGTTTAGCAGAGCTAACCCATGTCAGCTGTGGTTCAAATCTGTCTGTCTTGCTTTGGAAAGGGCATTTCATGTTTCCAATGTTAGCTGGAAACATAAAATAAATAAATAAATGACAGGAACTAAGTGGGATAATAGGTTTCATTACAAAAGTCAGACGAGGACCACACAGAGAAGGGAGAGAGGCCCAGAAAGGAGGAGGCCACTGAGATGTGGGAGATGTTCTAGAAAATGAAGAAGAAGTTGATCTGGAGGTAAAGGAAAGTGTGGCTCTCGTGAGGCAAGGGCAGCTGAACTGAGCCAAGGTGCTGGTAAGGGCCAGGGATGGGGGGGAAAGGCTGACAGGAGAGCCCAGAAGCCTCCTTAAGAAGACAGACTGTACCAAATTTTATATTTAATATTACTTAAAATGCATTTGTGTTGTTCTAAGCTATTAAATTTGCCATGATTTGTTGTAATAGCAATAGAAAACTAATATATATCAAAAGGACAATATGTATCTAAAGTCAAAAAAATATTTCTAACTTTTTACTCCTCAAACAAGTACCCAAGTAAGAGTACCCCTGAAATTTATTATCATAAGGTAATGTATATATATGTATATATTTTTTAAGAGACAAGATCTTGTTCTGTCGCCCAAGCTGGAGGGCAGTGGCACAACCATAGCTCACTGTAACCTCCTACTCCTGAGCTCAAGTGATCCTCCTGTCTCAGGTTCCTGAGCAGCTGAGGCTACAGGTACATGCCACTGCACCTAGCTAATTTTTAAATTAAAAAAAATTTTTTTTGTAGAAACAGGAACTCTCTATGTTGCCTAGGCTGGTCTTGAACTCCTGAGCTCAAGTGATCCTGTGACCTTGGCCTCCCAAAGTGCTAGGATTACAGTATAGCATTATTTTAACACTGCCTCTGGAAAGATTCTTACATAGCCTCTTTTCGTTAAAGATGAAAGCCAAGGCGAACCTGAAATTGCCAAGCATTTCAGAACCAACAAGGTGAAATGGATGAAATTGTTGAGGTGGGCCTGTTCTCTAGGACTTCTCAACTTAAACCATGAACACCTCTACATGAGTCTAGAGGAGATTCCACAAAAACCCACAGGATCATAGCAAAAAGGCAAACTTTTTCCCTCCAAATTATTCTGGGAAGTTTTCAGTTTCTTTCCCTAGAACTGACTGCTTCTGAGATGTGTCCTTATATTTTAAAATACAAGGTATCGTTTGGCTTTAGGTCAACATGAATAACAGCTTAAAAGATGCATAATTACTCTCCACATCAATATTAATCCATAATATCGATGACTTGAATATTGTAGAACCAATGTTTTTATTTATATATAGGTATATAGTATGAGTGTGTGTATATTTAAAAAATGTGAACTACTAACTCTTGAGTTCTGGTGTCCAGCTTTTGAGAAGGTAAAATAAACTTCCACTAAATGAAAAAGTTCTTTCAAAATTCACTCTTGGGCCACAGGATTTGGGGTGCAATGAAGATAGGAAAGAGAAAAATCTTTGCACTACCTGAAGAGGTGATTCATGTGGGGTAGAGAGACATCTTCACGTCAGCACCCAAGCATCTGACCAGTTACCAATCATTTCCTCTTTTTTATTTCTTAAATTTTTTTTTTATTAAATCAGAAACTCATAGACATATACATGAATGCATTTATAGGGTACAATGTTCTGATTTCATATACAATTAGGAATGCTTACATCGCCCTGGTTAATATATACCTCATCATGTTTACTTAATTATTGTGTTAAGATGTTTATACTCTATACTTAATATATCCAACAGGTAACCTTGCAATATGCACCATAGGTGTGATCCCACCATTCTCCCTCCCTCAATCTGACCTTCCCCTCCCCTCCCACCCTCCTACTTCATCCTGGGCCATAGTTGTGATCTATTCTTCATATGAAAGTGTGAGTGATTATAAATTGGTTTCATAATAGTACTTAGTACATTGGATATTTTTTCTTCCATTCTTGAGATACTTTACTAAGTAGGATATGTTCCAGGTCCATTCACGTAAACGTAAAAGAGATAAAAGTCTCCATCTTTTTTTAAGGCTGCATAATATTC
The DNA here is from genome assembly GCA_963573935.1 of Arctocebus calabarensis. Taxonomy (NCBI): domain Eukaryota; kingdom Metazoa; phylum Chordata; class Mammalia; order Primates; family Lorisidae; genus Arctocebus; species Arctocebus calabarensis. Next base: position 3,446 of record CAUYON010050691.1, on the reverse strand, counting down.
CATGGTATACATATACCACAATTTATTAATCCATTCATGGGTTGATGGGCACTTGGGCTTCTTCCATGAGTTGGCTTTTGAGCTGCATGAACAATCCAGTGCAAATATCTTTGTTATAAAGTGATTTTTGGTCTTTTGGATATACACATAGTAGAGGAATTGCAGGATCAAATGGCAGATCTGCTTTTAGATCCCTGAGTATTCTCCATACTTCTTTCCAAAAGGGATGTATTAGCTTGCACTCCCACCAGCAGTTCAGAAGTGTTCCCTTTTCTCCACATCCATGGCAACATCTGTAATTTTGGGATTTATTATGTGAGCCACTCTTACTGGAGTTAGATGATATCTCAAAGTGATTTTGATTTGCATTTCTCTGATGATTAAAGATGATGAGCATTTTTTCATGTGTCTGTAGGCCATGTGCTTGCCTTCTTCAAAGAAGATTCTGTTCAAGTCTCTTGCCCACAATGAAATGGAATTACTTATTCTTTTCTTATTAATAAGTTTGAGTTCTCTGTGGATTCTGGCTATCATACCTTTGTCAGAAGCATAACCTTCAAATATCCTCTCCCATTCTGAGAGCTGTTTGCTTGCTTTACTTACTGTGTTCTTGGCAGTGCAGAAGGTTTTTAGTTTGATCAGATCTCAGCAATGTATTTTTGCTTCAATTGCCTGGGGGGGGTGTCCTCCTCATAAAGTATTCTCCCAGGCCAATTTCTTAAGAATCTTTATAGTTTCATGTCTTAAGTTTAAATCTTTTATCCAGTGAGAGTCAATTTTTGTTAATGGTGAAAGGCGGAGGTTCAGTTGCAGTCTTTTACAAGTCACCAGCCAATTCACCCAGCAACATTTGTTAAGTAGGGAATCTTTCCCCCAATCTATATTTTAAATAGGCTTATCAAAGATCAAATGATGATAAGTATCTGGGGGCATCTCTTGGTTCTCTATTCTGTTCTATACATCTACATCTCTATTTTTTTGTGCCAGTACCATGCTGTTTTCCTCACTATAGATTTATAGTATAGTTTGAAGTCTGGTAGCATGATTTCTCCTGATTTGTTTTTATTTCTGGGAAATGTCTTGTCTATTTGAGATTTTTTCTGATTCCATATAAAAATAAGTACTATTTTTTCCTGATCTTTAAAGTATGACAGTGGTGCTTTAATAGGGGTTGCATTACATTTGTATTTTTCTTTGGGTAGCATGGACATTTTACCAACGTTGATTCTTCCCAGCCATGAGCATGGTATGTTTTTCCATTTGTTAACATCTTCAGCTATTTCTTTTCTCAGAGTTTCATAGTTCTTTTTATAGAGATCTTTCACATCCTTTGTTAGGTAAATTCCCAAATATTTAATCTTGTTTGGCACTACTGTAAAAGGAATAGAGTCCTTGACTGTTTTTTCAGCTTGACTATTGTTGGTATATATAAAAGCCACTGATTTGTGAGTATTGATTTTGTATCCTGAGATGCTGCTGTATTCCTTGATCACTTTCAAGACTTTTGTGGTTGAGTTTCTGGAGTTTTCCAGGTATATAATCATATCATCTGTGAAGAGTGAGAATTTGATCTCCTCTGACCCTATTTGGATACCCTTGATCTCCTTCTCTTGCCTGATTGTGATGGCTAAGACTTTCATTACAATGACACAAAGCAGTGGAGACAATGGGCAACCTTGCCTGGTTCCTGATCTGAGTGGAAATGTTTTCAATTTTACTCTATTCCATATAATATTAGCTGTGAGTTTGCTGTAAATGGCCTCTATTAGTTTAAGATAAGTCCCTTCTATACCTATTTTCTTAAATGTTCTGATCATGAAAGGATGCTGGATATTGTCAAAAGCTTTTTATGCATCAATTGAGAGAATCATATGGTCTTTGTTTTTCAGTTTGTTTATGTGATATATTATATTTTTAGATTGATGTATATTGAACCAATCTTGAGACCCTGGGATAAAACTCACTTGGTAATGGAGCATAATTTGTTTGATGAGTTGCTGGATTCTGTTTTCTAGGATCTTATTTAATATTTTTGCTTCTATGTTTATTAAAGATATTGGTGTATAATTTTCTTTTTTTGTTGAGTCTTTTCCTGGTTTGGAGATCAGGGTGATATTTGCTTCATAGAATGTGTTGGGAAGTATTCCTTCCTTTTTGATGTTTTGGAAAAGGTTAAGTAATATAGGTACTAGCTCCTCTTTAAAGGTTTGGTGGAATTCTGATGTGAATCCTTCTGGTCCCAAACTCTTCTTTTTGGGAGATTTTGTGTAGTTGATTCTATTTCAGTACTTGATATAGGTCTGTTCAGCATTTCCAAATCTTTCTGATTAAGTCTAGGAAGTTGGCTTTTAGGAAATGCTTCCAAGTATTGGTCAATTTCTTTCAGAAAAATTTTCATATTTCTGAGAATAAAGTTTTTGTAGTATTCATTAAGGATTCTTTGAATTTCTGAGGTATCTGTGGTTGTTTCACCTTTGTCATTTCTGATTGATGATGTTAGGGACTTTAATTTTTATTAGGTTTATCAATTTTTTAAAAAAAATTTTATTATTATTATTATTTTTTATTAAATCATTACTTTGAGCCCACATAACAAAATCCAAAACAGAGATGTTGGTGTGGATGTGGAGAAAAAGGAACACTTCTACAATGCTGGTGGGAATGCACACTAATACATTCCTTTTGGAAGGATGTTTGGCGAATACTTAGAGAGCTAAAAATTGACCTGCCATTTGATCCTATAATTCCTTTACTAGGTATATACCCAGAAGACCAAAAATCACATTATAACAAAGACATCTGTACCAGAATGTTCATTGCAGCCCAATTCATAATTGCCAAGTCATGGAAGAAACCCAAGTGCCCATTGATCCACGAATGGATTAATAAATTGTGGTACTTGTATACCAAGGAATATTATGCAGCCTTAAAGAAAGATGGGGACTTTACTTCCTTCATGTTTACATGGATGGAGCTAGAACATATTCTTCTTAGCAAAGTATCTCAAGAATGGAAGAAAAAATATCCAATGTACTCAGCCCTACTATGAAGCTAATTTATAGCTTTCATGTGAATGCTATAACCAAACTACAGCACAAGAATATGGGGAAAGGGGCAAGGGAGGGGAGGGGTGGGCTAAGGTTGGGGTGAGGGAGGGTAATTGGTGGGGCCACACCTACAGTGCATCTTAGAAGGGTACAGGCGAACCTTACTAAATGCAGAATACAAATGTCTTCATACAATAACTGAGAAAATGCCATGAAGGCTATGTTAATCATTTTGTTGAAAATAGTTCAGATTGTATATGAAACCAGCACATTGTACCCCCTGATTGCACTATTGTACACAGCTATGATTTAATAATAAAAACAATAAAAGATAAATAAATCAATAAATCATAGCTTTTTACATTGATGCATTTGTGGGGTTCTGGATACTGCTTTTAT
>CAUYON010050690.1:0-27219 GCA_963573935.1 Arctocebus calabarensis | reverse complement strand
GCAAGAGAATCTCTTAAGCCCAAGAGCTGGAGGTTGCTGTGAGCAGTGTGACGCCACGGCACTCTACCCAGGGCGATAATACAAAAAAAAAAAACGATGCAGATATTTATTTCTCTGACTTTTTCCTACTATTGTTTGGCTTTCACTTTGATCAATATTTTCTCCCATTGTGATGGTTTCTCTTCTACTTTTTGCTTTATCTTTTGTTTTCCAGTGTCGTAAAGTGGAAAGTTAGGTCATTATTTAAAAAGAAGTAGGGCGCTGAAAATCCCCCTCTTGCCAGTTGCTTTTTTGCATCCACACAATGTTGATATTAAATTCTAAATATTGTCTAATATCCAATGTTCATTTTGCCTTTATACCAGGTTATTTAGGAGATCACAGCTTAACTTTAAAGTATTTGGGAATCCTTTAATAATAAGTTTAATTTTATTATGGTCTGAAAGACACTCATGTAATTCCAAAAGTTACTACTTTATTCAGTTTTTATTTCATGGCTTAAAATATCTTAAATGGACTTGAAAATGTTGTGTATTCTTCCATTGTGACTTTTCGCAGTCTATAAAATAAATGTCAATTAGGTCAAGTTAGCTGATATTGTTTTGCAAGTATTTTTTATCTTTATTTTTATATTCTCGTCATATCAATTACTGAAAGAGATATGTCGAAACTTTCACCCACCAATATGAATTTGTCTGTTTTCAGTTTACCAATTTTTGCTTCAGGTATGTGAAGGTCTAAATGTAAGTGCATATACATCCAGGAATTTTATGTCGCTTATGAAATCGACTATGTAATGTCACTTTGTAATGTCCCCGAAAATAATATCCCCTCTTAGGATGTAATACTTTATCTCTTATAAACATAAAAAGTCCAGATTTCTTTTTGACAACATATTGTATTAGAGGATATATCTAGTATGAAGTTTATTGAATCATTGTTATTCAATTTTTAACAGCTTTATTAGGATATATTTCACCCATTTAATGTAGCATGCAGGGATTTTAGTATATTCACATCTCTAAAACCATCTCCACATTATACTTTTAAATTACCAGATGTAAAAAAAAAAAAAGCTCAGCAGGGGGAGGTGGCTCACACCTGAAATCCTAGCATTCTGGGGGGCTGAGGCAGGAGGATCCTTTGAGTTCAGAAGTTCAAGACCAGCCTGAGCATGATTGAGACTCACTGGGCGGTGCCTGTAGCTCACCAAGTAGGGCACCCGCCCCATATACCTAAGGTAGCAAGTTCAAATCTGGCGTTGGCTGAACTGCAAAAAAAAAAAAAAAACCAGAAAAAAATAGCCAGGAGTTGTTGCGGGCGCCTGTAGTCGCAGCTACTTGGGAGGTTGAGGCAAGAGAATCGCCTAAGCCCAGAAGTTGGAGGTTGCTGTGAGCTGTGTGACGCCACGGCACTCTACCAAGGGCCATAAAGTGAGACTCTGTCTCAAAAAAAAAAAAAAATGATTGAGACCCATTTCTGTTAAGAATAGACAATTTAGCTAAGTGTCCTGGTGGGCGCCTATAGTCCCAGCTCCTCCAGAGCCCCAGGAGTTTGAGGTTGCTGTGAGCTAGGCTGACGTCACAGCTCTCTAGCCTGGGCAGCAGAGTGAGACTCTTTCTCAAACAAACAACCTCCTTGACCATTAGTAGACATTCCATATTCCCATTCACCCTTAGTCCCAGACAAATAATCTATTTTCTGTGCCTACACATTTGCTTATTCTGAGAATTTTATGTAAATAGAATAATGTAATATATAGTCTCCTGAGAATATCTTCTTTTGAATATTATAAAATTTCTGAGGTTCCTCCATATTCTTAGCTATGTCTGCACTTCTTCATCTGCGTCACCAAATGGCATTTAGTTGTGTAGATACCCCCCATGGGTTTATCTTTTCCTTAGTTAATAGAAATTTAGGTTGCTTCCACCTTGGGGGTGTGGTAAATAACACTGCTACACACAAGCTTCTGTGAAGACCCAAGTTTTAATCCTGTTGGTGACACTGCTGAGAGTGGAATTGCTGGATCAGGTGCTTAAGATTTTGAGCAATGTCCAAACCATGACTACACCATTTAAGTTTTATTCACCATTGAAGGAACGTTGTAACTTCCCTATATCCTCCTCCCAAATATTTATTGTCTGGCTTTTTTGACTACATCTACTCTAGTGGTTGAAAAGTGGTATCCTGTTGGGGTTTTGATTTTTACCTAATGACTAATGATGAGTATCTTTTCATATGCGGATTGATGGCTTACAGTGCCTTCTATTATTTATGTTTTAATGAGAAATGTCCCTTAAAGCCCATTGCCTATTTTCCAGTCAGGTTGTTTCTCTGTTGAGTTGTCATCATTCTTTACAGCTATGTTACACCATACTCTGGATAGAAAATTATTGGCGAATTCATGTTTTGCAAATATTTTCTTCCATTTTGTTGATTATCTCATCACATTCCTAAATGGTCTTTTCTGAAGAAAGAAGTTTTAATTTTGATGAAGTCTGCTTTCTCTCCTCTCCCTCTCTCTCTTTAACTTTTTGTGCTTTATAATAATTATTGTCATATCTAAGAAATCATTGCCTAATCCAAGGTCAGGAGTCGTTATCATGTTATTTTTTAGAAATTTTATAGTTCTTGCTCCTAAATTTGGGTCTGTCATCCATCTTGAGTTAATTTTTGTGTGTGGTGTGAGGAACGATTCTAACTTCACTCTTGGGCGTGTGGATATCCAGCAGCGTTTGTCCAAAAGTGAAATCCCCAATTTCACTGGCTTGGCTCCTCTGCTGAAAGTTGTTTGACCGTGAAAGGAAGGATTAATTTCTGCGTTCTCAATTCTATTCCACTGCCCCCTATGTATGTGTGTACACGGGACATTGATTTGATTATTGTCACTTTGTGGTGAATTTTGAAGTCAAGATTTGCGAGTAATCTTAACTTTTTCTTCTTTTTGATATTATTTTGATCATCTGGATTTATTGCATTTCATGGATTTTGGGATCAGTTTTGACAGAAAGTGCAGTTGGAATATTGATAGTAATTGTGTTAAATCTGTATATAGGTTTTAGGTTTAGTATGATAGTTCCAAGCTATAAACATAGGGTATCTTTCCAATTAATTGGAATTATTTATTTCTTAAATTAAGTGTTTCTTATTTTTAAATTATCCATGGGCAAATTTTGCACTTCTATTGTTAAATTGGGTGCCAGGTACTTTATTCTTCTTGTTGCTATTGTAAATGGGTTTTTTCTTAATTTAACTTTTGAATCATTCATAACTAGTGCATAGACATCAATTGATTTACAATGTTCCTATTTTACTTTGCAACCTTCCTAAAAAGTTCTATTAGCTATTTTTAATGTATCCTTAAGATTTCTACATATCAGAAAATACCATATTAATATAAATATATTTTTTATTCTTAATTCATCATCTGGACACCCCTTTCTTTTTTCAGTTTAACTATTTTCCTGTTGTACTCCCAGTACAAATATTCTCCTGTGTTCTTTTTCTCTGGGGTTGAGCATTGATGTTTTTGTATTAAGGATGATGTTACTTGCAGCTGGTTTTTCACAGATCCCTTCCGTCAATTTGAGGCAGTTAACCTCTATTCCCCAGTTCATTCGTTAAAAAAGTTAGGTTTTCCTATGCTTTTCTGAGCTGATTGAAATATTCATGAAGGTTTTGTCTTTTATTTTGTTAATATGATGCATTACCTTTGACTTCTTTGTCAAGGTTCTTTAAATGAACCTTGTATTCCTGGAAAAATGACCACGTGTACAGTTGAGTGGCTGTAAGCAGATTTTCATGATTGAGCGAACATCACCATCATCCATGTTTGGAACTTCTAAAAAAAATTTCTTGGCTTGGCGCCCATAGCACAGTGGTTACGGCACCAGCCACATACACTGAGGCCGGCGGGTTCACGCCGGCCTGGGCCAGCTAAACAACAATGACGATTGCAACAAAAAATATCTGAGTGTTGTGGGGGGCTCCTGTAGTCCCAGGTATTTGGGAGGCTGAGGCAAGAGAATCACTTTAGCCCAGGAGTTTGAGCCTGCTGTAAGCTGTGATGGCATAACACTCTACCCTAGGTGACATAGTGAGAGTCTGTCTCAAAAAAAAAAAAAATTCTCAAACTGAAACTATACCCACTGAGCAGTGAAAACCAATCTACCGTCTCTTCCCATTACTAGGCAACCTCTTTTTTAATTTTATTTTTTGTCTCTATAAAAGTGTCTACTCTAGTTACTCTAGTGTCTTTTCATTTGCATATACATATAACATACAAAATATGTGTTAATTGACTTTATGTTATTAGTAAGGGTGCCAGTCAATAATAGGCTATTGGTAGTTAGGTTTTGGGGGAGTTAAAAGTCATATTAGGATTTTTGACTATGTGAGGAATTGATACTCTTCACCCTTGTGTTGTTCTTGGGTCAGCTGCATTTTCTTCTAAGAGCTTTATGGTTTTAGCTCTACTGTTTGAGTTTTCGATCCATTTTGAATTAATTGTTTTACAATTAATGATTTCAATGTTTTACAATTTAATGATTCAACTTCATTCTTTTACATGTGGATATCTAGTTTTCCCAATATCATTTGTTGAAAAAAACTGTTTCTCCACTGAATGGTTTCCGCAAACTTTGTCAAAATTTATTAGAGTGTACACATTTATTTCTAGGCTCTCTGTTTTTTTTCATGGTTCTGTTTGTCCATATTTGTGGCAGTGCCATATTATTTTTAATATTGTAGCTTTGTTTTCCGTAAGCTTTGAAATCAGGAAGTCTGGGACCTCCAAGTTCTTTCTCTGTTTTCAAGATTGTTTTGGCTACTTGGGGGTCCCTGGATGTGTATAAGTGTGGATTTCTTTAAGACTATTCTACTTGGAGGCTGCTGATCTTCTAACTGCGTATTATATTTTCATTAAATTTGCAAAGCTTACAAATTACAGCCACAGTGCCTATTTTTTCCCCCTGTTTTAGAGTCCTATTAGGTGAATGTTGGTTTGCTTGTTGAAACTCCAGTGATCTGCACACAGTGGAATTTGCGCTCTTCATTTGTCATCATTTGATTTGCTTTCTGTACTTCACCCTCTTCACTGAGTATGATGCTATGAATAGATAATCTCTATTGACCTGTCTTGAGTCTTACTGAGACTTTCTTCATCAGAGTCTATCTGTTGTTGAAATTTTCATTTCTCTATTTTTTTTTCAAATTTTGATTGATACAGTTTTTAATTCCTAAATCTGGTTCTTTTTTATATATATAATTTAGTGAGACAATTTTGTGACATTTTCCTTTAGGCTTTTAGAAATCATTTCCTCTCATTATTTGAACATACAGTAGCACCTCTGTAAGTTGAGCATCCAAAGGACTGTAACCATCTGGTCAACATACAGAGGTGCTCAACGTGAAGGAACCAGGCCTACTATACTGGGGTGATGAAAAATAAACTTGTCTCTAAGTAGGTTGGATCTTACGAGAATTAAAATTAAATGGATTATGCATATGAATTGGTAGTGAGAGTGAGAATGGATGAATGATAGTGCCATTCATTTTGGTTTGAAGAAATTATGATGAAAACATTTTTTTGATTTGAAGGAATTGTGATGAAAAATGACATAATTGGTTAGTGGTTTGATTTGAAAAGACATTTATGAAAAAAAATAACTGTTCATTGGCCAGTCATTCAATTATTTTTAACAAGTTTCTTTTTTCTTTTTTTTTTTTTTTTTCAGTTTTTGGTCAGGGCCAGATTTTGAACCCACCACCTCTGGTATATGGGGCCAGTGCCCTACTGCTTTGAGCCACAGGTGCTGCCCATTAACAAGTTTCTTATGTATTTATAGAAAGGAATGTATAGACTTGCCAACATTAGAAGTTAATCTGCATCCAATGGCTAACTTGGGTATATGTTTATGAATAATAGTCAAGAATCCTTTCAATATTTTTTCCACAGAATTGTAGAAATTTTACTATGTTAAAATATTCTTTAATGAGAGAGCAATTATTTATGTGAAGGAGAGTACAGAAAATAGATTTATGACTGAATGAGTCTCGTCCTTGATTACAGAGATTTACAAATTACACATATAACATTATTGCGTACAGTAGTTACTGAAAGTCTACGAGGCTGTGAACTTGGAAGAGCTTCTTCCTGTTAGGCTGCCTCCCATGAGACCCCAAGACAGGACGGACACATTTTTCTTTTGTAAATTTAAACCTTTACAACAGTTCGAATGCTTTCCCCTAAATGCATCAGTTCAAAGGCTTTGTTAATTTTGTCAAAAGACAGATTGTGAGTCACAAATTCATCAACTTTTTGAACATGTATTCAGACGCCAACTTTGGAACACTTTGTACACTCTTCCATTCTCCAAAGGCGGTGCCTTTCCATGTACGACCTGTGACCAGCTGGAATGGACGGGGGATATATCTTCACCTGACGCAGCTACTCCAGCCACCACACTGACGCCCCAGCCTTTGTGGCAGGCCTCAAGTGCTGCTCTCATGACCTTCACGTTACCAAAACACTCAAAGGAATAGTCCTCTCCTCCATGAGTCATCTCGACAAGCACCTCCTGGATGGGTTTACTGAAATCCTGGGGGTTAACACATTCAGAAGCTCCAAACTCTTTGGCCCTTGCAAATTTATTTTTATTGATGTCCACACCAATGATCCGAGATGCACCAGCCACTTTACAGCCCATGATCACTGCCGATCCAACTCCTCCCAGGCCAAAGACGGCACAAGTAGAGCCAGGCTCCACCTTAGCAGTCTTCACAGCAGCGCCATAACCAGCTGAAATGCCACGACCCAGAAGGCAGACTTTATCCAAGGTGCTAAAGGATCTATTTTAGCAACAGAGATATCAGCCGCGACTGTGTATTCAGAAAATGTGCCGGTTCCCATGTAATGTAAAAGTGTCTTTCCTTTGCAAGTAAATCTGCTAGTACCATCTGGCATTAATCCTTTCCCTTGAGTGACTCTTCTGGCAAAGATTTGTTTTAGGATTTAGACAAAATTTGCATTCTCTGCACTGTGGGACATAAAGTGGGATGACCGTATCACCTGCCTTCAGCTTAGTAACTCCTTCGTCAACACTTTCTGTGATTCCAGCACCTTCATGTCCCAAAATCACTGGGAAACATCCCTGAGGATCAGCTCCGCTCGGCGTATAGGCATCCGTGTGACAAACTGCAGTGGCAATGGTCTTAATTCAAACTTCATGAGCCTTTGGGGGTGCCACCTGTATCTCCTCTCTGGAGAGAGGCTTTCCAGCCTCCCAGGCACCTGCAGCCTTGCACTTGATAACCTGGTGAGCCAAGTCCACGGGTTCAGGTCTGCGCTAGTGGGTCCAATCCTTTCAATTTTTAAGTATTAAGTGGTTTTGCCTAATCATAAATCTAGTTTTTACTTTGAAAGTTGTAGTATGATCTTGTTTTGTAAATGTATTTTAACTTGTTTTGTAATTTTATGTGTTTTGTTGATTATTTTAAATGAGTACTCACTTAATATGACTAACCACACTTTTTTTTAGCTACACAGTTTGGTACTGACCAGTGTTTCATTGAACTTAATACCAAGGGTGATCAATCTGGGAACTGTGGCCCAAACGCTCATGGAGTCAAGAAGTGTGAACTTAAGTATGTTTTCAGAAATCTATTTGAGAACCTCTGCTTATTACCTTATATTTGAAAATATCACCAATTAAGTTTATATATAAGCAAAATATCACCCAGTATAAAGTAAGATCGTGCTTGATGGGATTGTAAAACTCATAGAGACAAAAGTTAGTATTTCTTTTTCTTCTTTATTCTTTCTTTCTTTTTTAGACATAGTCTCTATTTCTTGCATAGTCTCTTGTTCCTGGGTAGAATGCGGTGGTGTCGTAGCTCACAGCAACCTCAAACTCCTGGGCTCAAGCCATCCTCTTGCCTCAACTACCTGAGCAGCTGGAACTACAGGTGCCTGCCACAACGCCTGGCTAATTTTTCTCACTTTAGTAGAGATGGAGTCTCACTCTTGCTCAGGCTGATCTTGAACTCCTGAGCTGAAGTGATCTGCCCACCTCAGCCTCCCAGAATGCTGGGATCACACCGGCCGCATTTCTTTTTTCTTATGCCCAGATGGTTCTTTGTATTTTCCCACAAAGTGCTAAATTTCCATATGGGGTACATTATTTACCCATCAGTAGTCATTTTTGGCTTGCTTGCTGTCACCTTAATTTTACAAAGGATGATAATTCTCATGGGAATGAAATGAAGGTACACGAATCTCTGCTATCTAGGGAGTAAAGCACAACATTTAGGAACACCAGCACTCTACAGCCAGACATCTTGTTTTAAATCCTAACTTCATTGTTGACTTATTTGTGTGATTTCTGGCACGTATTTCAGTTTTCTCATGTGTAAGGCATGAATATTAAAAACACCGCCATCCCTGCTTTGGTGTCAGCATGGAATATACTGCACAAAAATCGGGTAAACTGTAAACTGTTACTATTTTTATATTAGTTAGAACCAGGACGTTACTGAGACCCACTATTTTGTTAGAAAATTTCATTTTAATATTATTTCAAAAGTAAAAGTATGACCTCTATAAAGCTATTTCCCATTTGCATGTCGCTATATGTACCAGAAAGGACCCTCGTCTACGCTTCGCTCAGCAAATACACTTGTACACTTTGCCCAGTTGCTTTATGCTTCTCAGTCTCTAGGGCTTCTCTCTTCTCTTTTCATAATTATTCTCTGAACCATTTGATTGTAAGTTGGAGACTGTGCTTTATACCTCAACAAATTCATGTGTTTTTCTGGAGAACAAAAATATTTTCTTACACCATTGTGTTGTAGCCATCAAATATGCTTCATTAACATTTCATCGATTGTCCCACCACAGTGTTTAGAGATGTTTTCTCTTATTTGAGAACAAATCCAGACTCAGATACTCACAATGCATCTGCTCATAATGTTTTTAGAATTCCTTAATCTAAAACTTCGGCGGGGGGTTGCTGTTTTTGCCTTCCCTTTCATTGGCTTTAAAAAGCAATAGTACAATTTTAACTTTATTGTATGCTACGAATGATACATGTTGAAACTCTGTACTCATTTCCTCTTTTCTGAAGGCTAAAGAATTTTGTTAAGGAATTTACACAGCTGAATTCAAAGGTACAGACGATTCCCTTTTGGGAGCACAGCGTACGTTTTCTTTACAGCTCTGGGAGCGGCTGTGGATGTGCTCCCTGGACCCTTCACTGCCCGGCTTAGTTAGACAGCCAGGTTGTAAGGCGCAGATGCAGATTTTCATGCTCAGTCTCCTGATTTTTCCGTCACTGACTGATGTTAGCACCATATTCTAATTCTGTCTGTTGGTTATTCAAGCTCAGAGATCATATATGCTCTTGTAAATTTAAAATGAAAAAAAGGCGACATGTACAAAATGTCTCATGATGTAGCTGGTGTTCTACAGGCGTAGTTATGCGGCTCCTTCCTCTGGTTGAATGTGCTGCAGTGTCTCCAAGTGTGCACGTGTGTGTGTGTTTCAGATTGCACTTTTGCTTTACCACCATACCAGGCCTTCCAGCCACAGACCCCCAGGAACGCCCCTGTAGCAGGAGTTGTGCTTCTGACTGTTCCAGGGAGGGGCTCCCACTGTGGACAGGTGTGGGCTTCCTCGGCCGCAGAGTGTTCCACACTTACTCCGAGACGCGTGCTTGTGTTCGGGAGTGCTCGGGAGAGTTTCAGGAAGTCGGCCTCTGCTCTGGATTGAAAGCTTTCACGAAGTGGGGGTCATTTTGTGATTTGGGGTCTTCATGAATCTAAATATGAGGAAGGAAGACCAAAGTGAAGCCAAAGGTGTGATTGCTGAAGAGGCACAGGCCACTCGGGTCAGGTGAGTCCCGGGAAGGGGCAGGAATTCCATGGTCTCTGCAGTGTCCAGACGTGGTTTTCCGAGTGGACTCGCTTTCTTGTTCCTAATCGTGGGCGGTCATAGCCTGGCTTTGCGCACTGTTGATGCTCTGTGGGATTGGTTGTGTTGGGTGGGTGGGTGGGCACGCTGAGTGCAGGGCAGAGCTCACCTGTGCCAAGGCCTGCGGAATAGCAAAGGCTGGTTTGCCCGTTTTTATTTCCCTCTTTTGGCTAAAGGTAGGAAAGGGCAGTCTATAGAAAATAGTCCTGAGACGTTTACAAGTTCAGCATTGCTGAGACTGTGCTGACTGAGAGGTTATTTAGACAACATGTATGTTCTTTATGTCTGTGTGTGGCTGGCCTAGGGTCAGTCCTTCCTGGCTTTCTTGCTTTTTTGAATTCTCTCTGATATGGCAATGGTCAAGTGGTAGCATTTTAGACTCCAGCCAGGGTGCATGGGCCAAATAAAAATTTTATGGTATAGCATGTACTATAAGCTGATACTCACATTAATCCGAGTATTGTACCTTAAATGATGTACATAATGGTAACATGCCCCATATAATTAGTGATTATTTTTGTTAATTAGTGAGACTTTGGCCCTTAAAATCTTAGTTTTTAAAAGGTAGGTGAACAGGCATACACCAGGGCACCAGCCACATACACCAAGGCTGGAAGGTTCGAAACCAGCCTGGGGCAAGCTAAAAAAAAAAACAATGAAAACTGCAACAAAAAAAATAGCTGGTGTTGTGGGGGGCGCCTGAAGTCCCAGCTGCTTGGGAGTCTGAGGCAAGAGAATCACTTGAGCCCAAGAGTTTGAGGTTGCTGTGAGCTGTGATATCAGAGCGCTCTACGGAGGGTGACATAGTGAGACTCTGTACCCCAAAAAAGAAAAGAAAAAAGTAGGTGAGCAGATGCAAAATTCATGCTTAGTAAATTTTTAATAGTTGAGATAAATTTAAATAATGATTAATATTTAAGGGGAGATTTTTGTTCTCGTTTTTATTAGATAAAATCAGTTAAATGAATGCATTTCTAGATTCCGCCTTCTGACTTATTTTTCAGAAAACTGGCATTGGTAAATTCACAGATTTTATTTCATGACTTTCCCATTCATTGGTCTGTATATATATGCAAAGAGGTAGGGCAGGTTTTGTGTGGTAAATTGTCATCTTAATAGTTGGAGTTTTCCAATTAATAAATACTATCTCTTCATTTATTTCAGTCTTTCTCAGCCAGATTTACTAATTTTCAGTGGTCAGATATCATCTTTCTTTCATTAAATACATTCCTAAATGTTCTTCTGAGACCACTGTAAACAGCGTAGCTCTCTAAATTTCATTTTTACATTGTTTTTTACTTGTCTTTACTAATTATAATGAAAATACAAATAATGTTTTAGTGTTTGCCTTGGTCTTTTAAATTTTAATTTAATGTTTTTATTTTTTGAGACAGAATTTCATTCTGTTGCCCAAGCTAGATAGTGCTGTGGCATCACAGCTCACAGCAACCTCAAAGTCCTGGGCTCAAGTGATCCTCCTGCCTGGACCTCGCAGGGTGTGTGTGTGTGTGTGTGTGTGTGTGTGAGAGAGAGAGAGAGAGAGAGAGAGAGAGAGAGAGAGCGCATTTATGTGTAGAATCACCTCATCTTCAGGTAAATTTTTAATTTATTTTGTTATTAGGATGCCTTTAATCTCTTTCTTGCTTGATTAAACTATGTAGATCTCCATTAAAAGGTTGCATTTTAAAGAGAGAAAGCGAACGCTCTTGATGATTCTCCATTTTGTGGAAAATATTCAGCTTTTCATCATTAAGTTCGTTGTTAGCCGGAAGGTGTTTTTAAATGCTCTTTAACCTGATAGAGGAAGTTCCCTTCTTTTAGTTTGTTGAGAGCTTTTAGTACTAAAAAATGGTTTCATTTTTTAAAATGCTTTTCATTCAAATACTGACATAATTTTTTGTTTTGTTTATATAGTACATTACATTAATTGATTTTCATATGTTAAACCAACCTTGGGTCATGTTTTAAGTATCTACAGTGATAATCTCTGATTTTTAACTGATTTTTAATTCCTTGTTTAGATCATTCCAATTAAAATTGATTGTTGGCCAGCACGGTGGCTGACACTCTGGGAGGCCAAGGCAGGTGGATTGCCTGAGGTCACAGGTTCAAGACCAGCATGAGCTAGAGTGAGACCCCATCTCTAAAAACAGCTGGGCATTGTGGGCGCCTGTAGTCCCAGCTACTTGGGAGGCTGAGGCAAGAGAATCACTTGAGCCCAAGAGAGGTTGCTGTGAGCTGTGATGCCACAGCACTCTACTATGGGGGACAAAGTGAGACTCTGTTTTAAAACAAAATTAAATAAAATTGTTGACAAAGTGCACTTATATCTACTATCTTCAAATAACAAAGCACAGTACAATAACAGTTCACCCCCCAATAAATACTGACACTGCTTCGTGAGAAGTGCAGGTGCATGAGATTCAGTGCCCGTAACATCGCTATTAATCATTTTACTGACGCAAATGCTAAGCACACCCAGTATATCCTACTGCTTTAAGCAGTCAGTTAGTTACCTTTTGGTTCAACCAGGGGTGAGAAAAATAAAAGAATATTTTACTTTCATGTGTTTATTTTCTGAGGCTTTTCCTTTCTTTTTGTAGCTCCAACTTTCTGAACTGTATCGTTTCCTTTTGTCTGAAGAACTTCCTTTAATTTTCTTACAGGAAAGATGTAAGAAATGGGTTATTTCCATTTATTGCATTCGTTTCCCTCTGTGTTTGCTCCTTTTACTCAAGGGCTGCTGAGGGAGGCTTTTTCGCCCCTGCACATCACATAGAGAAAAGCAGCTCCCCTGCTGTTGGAGTTACCGGTTTTCACCAGCAGCACTGCCTTGCCCATAGGACTGCTGTGAGCTGGGGGTAGGGGCTGGGAGCAGACTCAGGAAGAAGACAGCGCAGCACCCCCCACTTCTCACTGGGTTTTATAGCAGCTTTTCACGAAGAAAGCCTTCTCATTTTATTGTTTGCTTTTGGTTAATATTCATAGCTCAGAAATAGTTTTTGTTTTTATTATTAAATCATAGCTGTGTACATTAGTGCAATCACAGGGTACAATGTGCTGGCTTCATATACAATATTTTCATCCAACTGTTTGACATAACCTTCATGGGATTTTCTAGGTTTTTGTATGAAAACATATGCATTTAGTAAGTTTCACCTGTACCCTTCTAAGGCACAAATGGGCCAGTTTTCAAATGTTGCGAGGGAACTGGTTAACCTCCTACGGGCTCTCTCTCACAAGGCTCCGTTAGGTAGATTTGCCTACACAGTCTATTTTGGTGAGTGATTTATCACAAAATCTTGCACAAATCCATGAAAACTGCGCTCTTCTACTAGGAACAGAAGGGAACTTCCTTAACTAACAAAGCTGCATGACTTTTACACTGCTCCAAGCTTCATCTAGAATAAATTCCGCTCGATGTAAAGCGTTAAGCTTTTCATTAGTCCACGCCTGCCGATAATGAATTTTCTTAATTATTGTCGAAAAATGCCATCACCTTGTTTCGAGGGATATTTTCTCTGAGTGTACAGTGGGAAAACTGGAGATATTCTGTTTCACCTTTGAAAATATCATTCAACAGTCTTCTAGTCCTCAATTATTTTTGCTGCAAAGTCAATCTTCAGTTATGTTACTGTTTTTATACTGCTCACACTTCCTCATATCCTGGTTAGTTTTATGATTTTCCTGCAGTTCACAGTAATATCATTATGATGTATCTTAATGGTTTTATTTCCATGTTTATAGCATGAAATTGAAATATTTCTTGAATACAAGTTTTAGAATTTTGTCAGTTTGAGACCTATATGTTAAGTTGAAAAGGGAACCTTGTTCATAGATAAGGTCCCCAAATTTGAGGGTTTTTAAAAATTAATTGCTGATATTTTTTCAAAAACCTCGAATACTTTAATCTATTTGTTTTAGAGACGATTTTTCAATATTTCTCTAAATTAGAATTAATCATTTTCCTTTACGGGTTCATTACAGAGATGTGAAGTGTGGAAAACTAATATGTAAATATGACAGAGATGAGGTACTCAGGTTGACTGCCGCAACTGTCATTTATGTAAATGCAGATGGACAAATCTGTGTTGCCCTGGAATATCCTTACGGTCATGCAGACAGCAGTCGTATGTGGGTGAAAGATGGGACTGTCTGTGGTGAAAATCAGGTGAGTGAGCTTTCCTTCCCGTATAACTTCCTAACATTTCATACTCTGTCGTTAAATAATATTTAATATTCTCCTCGAGAATTAAGCATGCGTTCAATAAAGAAAAGCGGAAAATAACAAACTCACTATTTTTTATGTATTTTTATGATTTTTAAAATTTCAAAATATTAAGGGGTTACAAATGTTTTTGTTATGTGCCTTGAGCCAGGGCTGTAGGTGTGCCATTTCTTCGATAGTGTTCAATGTATCTGTCAGTAGGTGTTTACCCTTTCTTTCTGCTCCCCTCCCCCTGCTTGATTTATAATGATTTTTACTTCTCTCTGTGTACAGGTGTGCCTCTCTGTTAGTTTCGATTTATGTGGTGTTTGTTTTTCCATTCTTGAGAAATTTGGCTTAAGATAATGGTCTCCAATTCTCTCCAATATGATGCAAAAGGCATTAATTCACCTTTCTGTGGTGGAGTAGTACTCCATGGTATAGGTATACCACATTTTGTTAATCTACTTATGAACTGCCAGATACTTGGGTTAATTCCAGATCTTTATAATTATAAATTGGTATGCAATAAACATTTGAGTGCTAATATGTTGCTTTTTTTTTTTATGAGACAGAGTCTCACTTTGTTGCCCTCAGTAGAGTGCTATGGCCTCATAGTTCACAGAAACCTAAAACTCTGGGATTCAAATGACCCTCTTGCCTCAGCCTCCCAAGTAGGTGGGACAACAGGCACCTGTCACAATGCCCAGCTCCCAGCTACTTTTAGAGACAGGGTCTCACTCTTGCTCAGGCTGATCTTAAACTCCTGAGCTCAGACAATTGATTTGCCTCAGCCTTCCAGAGTGCTGGGATTATGGCTGTGAGCCACCGCACCTGGCTGCTGTTGTCTTTTTAATAAAATGAGTTATTTTCCTTCTTAGTAGTGGAGTTGCTGGACCAAATGATAGGTCTACTTTTAGTTCTTTGAGAAATTTCCATTCGGTTTTCCAACAGTGCACAAGCATTCCTTTCTCTCTGTGTCCGTGCCAACATTTATTGTTTTTAGACTTTTTAATAAAAGCCATTCTAACAGGGGTAAGGCAATATCTCATTTTGGTTTTAATTCACATTTCTCTGGTGACATTTAACATTTTCTCAAATGTTTGTTGGTCATTTATCTATATATATATTTTTAAAACTCGTGTTTGTATCTTTTGCCCACATTTTAATAGGGTTGGGTTTTTTTTTCTTGCTAATATGTTTGAGTCCTGTGTAGATTATGTATATTAGCCCTTTATCAGAAGTATGATTTGTTAATATTCTCTCCCATTCTCTAGGTTGTCTGTTTGTTCTGTGATTTCTATGCCTGTATAGAAGCATTTTAATTAACCAAGTGTCATTTGTTTATTTATGTTTTGCTGTAATTGCCATTAGGGTCTTAGTCACAAATTCTTTGCCCAACTGATATATAGAAGAAATTTCCCTAAATTTCCTTCCAGAATTCTTATGGTGCCATGCATTACATTTAATTTTTTTATCCATCTTGAATTAATTTGGGGGAGTGCTGAAAGATAGTGTTCCCATTTTATTTTTCTGCATGTGGCTATCCACTTTTTTCCAGCACTGTCTATTGAATAGGGCTCCTTTACCCAAAGTGTATATTGTTGTCTGCTTTGTCAAAGTTTAGTTGGCTGTAGGTAGATGGTTTTATTTATGCCTGGAATGTTCCATATGTTCTGTTCCAATGGTCAATGTCTCTCTCTTCATTTTGTGCTGACACTATGCTGTTTTGATTATTATAGTCTTGTAGTATAGTTTGAAGTCTGTCAACGTGATGCCTGCAGATTTGTTCTTTTTGCTTAAGATTATTGTGGCTATTCAAGCTCTTTTCTGGTTCCAAATGAAGCATAGAATTATTTATTCTACATATGAGAAGTACAATGTTGGCATTTTGATGTGCATTTCATTGAACCCGTAAATCACTTCGGATAGCACGGACATTCTAACAATGTTGATTCTACCAATGCATAAGCATGATATGTTTTTATATTTGTTTGTGTCTCCTGTGATTTCCTACCTTGGTGTTTTCTGGTTCTCCTTGTAGAGATCTTTCACCCCTATGGTGAAGTATATTCCTAGGTATTTTATTTTCTTTGCAGCTATTGTAAATGGTATTGAGTTTCTGACATGCAGAAGAAGGAAGCCCTCAGAACTGCATTATGTGGATCAGTGCAAAAGACACACATTAGTGTGAAAAGTACCCTCGAGCTGAAGCTCAGAGCTCATAGAAAAAGACTGGCACAAGAGGGAAAACAAAGCAATAAGATATACACAACACAATGAACAAAACATTTATTAATCAGGTTTTATTTTTGCTGTTGAGATGTATGACATTTTTCTTTATCTCAGATATGTAGTCTGCAAACATTTTCTGCCAACTCATAGGCTGTCTTTTCATTTCATTGGTTGATTCCCTTGCTATGCAGAAGCTTTGTAGTTTTATAAAATATCACTTGTTTATTTTTGCTTTTGTCACCTGTGCATTCAGTGTGATTGTGAAAAATTCATTGCCAAGACCCATATGAGGGCTCCTTCCCCCTATACATTCTTCTGGGAGTTTTATGTTTTTGGTTAGTCTGTTTAGCTCTTTAATCCATTTTAAGTTTATTTTTGTGTATGATAGAAGATAACAGTCCAAGTTGCTTCTTGTAGATGCATAGCTCTCCCAGCACCATTTATTAAAGCCCCTGTCCTTTCTTCGTGCGCCTTCTCAGTGGCCTTGCCCCCAAATTCACTGACCACGTGTGCTGGGTTTCTGTAGGGGCTTCTGTTCTGTTACTCCCATGAGCACTCTCTGGTGCTTTATCTTAATCATGAGAAAAAGTCAATGCATTCAGACTGATTTTCTCATATACTCCATAAATCAGTATGTTTTTAACATATCCTTGGCTGATCTGGGCAACAGTATGCACTGTTCTCATAACCTGTGTATGGTAGGGTAGTTTTACCTTTTATCCTAGTCTTTCAAGCACTGAATGTGACATATAGACTTTTTATGGTAAATTATCCATAACTTAAACTTTATTACTTTAATCATTTTAAGGGTGTAGTTCAGGAACATTAATACCTTCACGTTATAGTGCAACTATTGCCACTATCTGTCTTTAGCAATTTTATTATCTCAAACC
Source organism: Arctocebus calabarensis (assembly GCA_963573935.1). NCBI lineage: Eukaryota > Metazoa > Chordata > Mammalia > Primates > Lorisidae > Arctocebus > Arctocebus calabarensis. The sequence goes on along the minus strand of CAUYON010050690.1, from coordinate 9,917 downwards.
AAAACTGTCTATTAAAAATAGCTCCCCCATGGCCCTTCCTCAGGCTCTGATAATCACTATTACACTTTTTGTGAATTTCTGTGAATTTTCTCTATGAATTTAGAGCCATACAAGTCTGTCCCTTTGATTCTGGCTTCGTTTACTCAGAACAGTGTTTTCAGAATCTGTCCCTATTGCAACACATATCAAAGTTTCACCCCTTTTTCAGGGGTGAATATAGGGGTAAATAATATCTCATTGCGTTCTTGTGCTGTATTTTATCAGTTCACTATTTTTTGAGCTGTGTGCATTCTGGTTGGGTGCATAAATATTAATAATTTGAATCTCATCATATTTAGTATTACCTTTAACAAATATGAAATATCCATTTTATCTTTCTTTACTTTGGTTGGTTTAAAGCCTATTGTATCTGCAAATAAGATTGCAACATCTGCTTTTTTCTGTTTTCCACTTGCCTGGAATACAGATGACCATCCCTTCACTTTGAGTCTAAATTTATCTTTTTTTTTTTTAATTTTTTTTGCAAGGTGAATGAATGTATCAGTGAATGAACACAGTCTCCTCTGGTGCAAAGTGAATGAATGCATCAATGAATGGGCACGGTCCATTCATGGAATTGAGGCCCAGGAAATTCACATGCAACTGACCTAGGCATAGGAAATGGGGGTTCCACATTTAGTCCCAAGTGCAAAGTGAAGGAGACACCAAGGCACAGGTATCTCATCCATAGTTGTCTGGCCTTTTTGGCTATTGGAGCCTCCAGTGGAGGTTGGAGGTCCCCCTCCTTGCCAGTCATCGAGCCCGCTGGTTCCTCAGCTGGCTGCTGCACTATGACACCACCAAGGAGGAGGTGGCAGGTCCACCAGCTCTGCTGAGCTGGCCAGGGCACCAAATGTTCCGCATCAATTCTCCCTCTCCGAGTAGAAAGGGCCAAAGACTTGATCTAACTGCTTCCTGCTGAATCAGGCAATGATAGAAGGAGACAGTTAGGGTTTCTCCGGAGGGAGAGTGATACAGGGATTCATGGACTAGAACCATCTTTATTGCGTGTGGCTTGATGACATTTCTGGCAAACACAAATCTAATTAGTATAATCAGTAATAGGCAAAGGTAGAGCAGCACCAGATCAGAAGCACTTATTTCAGTGATGCCAAAAGAAAACCATATTAGAAATTTTTTTGCTGTTTCCTGAATAATAACTTCAAACTTTCTTTTGGCTCACAAGTCTAGGTGGTCTGTGGTTGGCTGTCTTCACTGTCAGCCTCCATTGAAGATGGAGGGTTCCAGGATATTACTCGTGAATGATGTATGCAGGAATTGACTCCTATAACTTCAACAGCTGTAGAAGAAGACAAGATAACAGGAAAGGGGACTTTCCAAGTTGGGGGTAGGGAAGGTAAATTAGAGGGAAGAGTTTTGATCATGACTAACCTCCAGGAGGGAAAAGTTCCTGTTCTAGTTAGTATGTCCCTCCCCAAAAGGGGAGCAGCATTTTCAGCATGATTAGGGAGGCATGAGAGAACAGCAAGTCATTCCAATTGCAACTTAAAGGCTAGGAGAAAAATTTGGTAACCAGCTTGCCAGTCACCACCTGTATAGTTATGGATTTGGGGGATAAAAGACTAGGGCTAGAGAGAAGTACAGAAAAGGTTGCTCCATTGTCCAAAAGAAATTTTATCTCCTGGCACTCCACTATAAGGCAAACCTGGGGCTCTTGAGGGGTGATGACACAAGCTAGAGCCATGAGAATTTGCCCCAGGCACCTTCAGTCCAGTTTGGGCTCCAATGGGGTCACTGTCCCAGGAGGCCTTTGCCTCTGGGAACAGGCCACCCTCCAGTGGTCACCCTTGCATTCTGGACAGAGGCCAGGTGGCTTGCCCAGCTAGTGGTGTTGCTGGGGTCAGTCTTTTCTAAAGTGGCCAGTCTGCCTACAGTGGAAGTACTTGTTTTTAGCTCCTCTAGTTTCCCTCTGCCCCTGAAAGTTGCTCGTTTGTTGGAGTGCCATTACTAGAGCTGTCATTCTTTTCTGTTCCTTTCTCTCTTTTTCCTCCTTTCTCTCCAGGTCTCAGTTATAAAAGACTGTAGTGGCCATTTTAAGAAGATTCTCCAGGCTATGGTCTAGGCCTAGAGCCAATTTCTGGGGTTTTCTTTGAATGTCTGGAATGTCTGAAGCTGCTTGAGTGATAAATTTCTCTTTTAAAATAATCTGATGCTCTATGGAATCAGGTGTCAATTGGGTGTGTTTTCTCATTGCCTCCCTAAGCCTCTTTTTTTCTTTTTTTGTATTAAATCATAGCTACGTACACTAGTACACTCAAGGGGTGTACTGGTTTCATATACAATCTGAAATGTTTTCATCAAACTGCTCAACATAGCCCTCATGGCATTTTCTTAGTTATTATATGAAAACATTGTATTCTGCATTTAGTAAGTTCTGCCTGTACCCTTCTAAGATGCACCATAGGCATGGCCCCACCAATTACGCTCTCTCACCCCAACCTCCCATCTCACATCCCTTCCCATATTCTTGTGCTATAGTTGGGTTATAGCCTTCATATAAAACCTTTAAATTAGCTCATAGTAGGGCTGAGTACATTGGATACTTTTTCTTCCATTCTTGAGATACTTTGCAAGAAGAATATGTTCCAGTTCCATCCATGTAAATGTGAAACAGGTAAAGTCTCCACCTTTCTTTAAGGCTGCATAGTATTCCATGGCATACATATTCCACAATTGATTAATCCATTGGTGAGTTGATGGGCACTTGGGCTTCTTCCATGACTTAGCAATTATGAATTGGGCTGAAATGAACATTCTGGTACCGATGTCTTTGTTATAATGTGATTTTTGGTCTTCTGGGTATATACCTAGTAAAGGAATTATAGGCAGGTCTATTTTTAGATCTCTAAGTATTCTCCAGACATCCTTCCAAAAGGAACATATTAGTGTGCATTCCCACCAGCAGTGTAGAAGTGTTCCCTTTTCTCCACATCCATGCCAACATCTCTGGTTTTGGAATTTTGTCATGTGGACTAATCTTATTGGAGTTAGGTGGTATCTCAAAGTAGTTTTGATTTGCATTTCTCTGATGATTAAGGATGGTGAGCATTTTTTCATGTGTCTGTAGGCCTTGCGCCTGCATATTATTAAAATAAATTAATATTTGTGGAAAAACTAGATAAAGAGCTGTGTATGCTCTTATAAGAGTCATCGTAGAACCACTTCTGGAATTTTAAAGTTTTCATTTTCATCAATTATCTAAATGAAACAATTTTTACTGTCTTATCAGAAAATAATAGTCCATTCATAAATGCCAACAGTATATTTATTTATCTAGTTTTTCCACACATATTAATTTATTTTAATAATATGCAAATCCAGTATTAGGCGAGAGATAACATTCACAAAATAAGGAATCCTATTTGTCTCTGGCCATTCTGTAGTTACTATTTTGATACTAATGTGTTACAAAATTAACTTATTATTTAAGATAAACATTATGGAAGAGAAGTATACAGGATAGAAACTTTTTTTTTTTAAAATCTTATTGGGGATCAGCAAAGACTTAATAACATTTGAGCATTTTCTGGGTGAATCAGAGGAGGCACCCTGGCTGTTGTTTGTAGAAATTTTTTATAGGGCTGGAACCACAGAGAGGTACAACCAACGTTCATCACTTACTTACTTCAGAATCACAGTAAGTGTTCTAAAACAGCTACATTACAGTATAGAAAGATTTTTCTATCACATTAGCAGTTTTCAAAGGTACATTGTGGATGGTTCTAGCAATGATTCCTAACCTCAGCAACCAAGGATCACTTTTACTATTTTCTCTCCCTGAAATGGTTTCCTAGTATTTAGTTTACTTCAACGCAGGTCACCACCTCCTAGTTGGTTTCCAGAACTTGCAGTTTCTCATGAGCGTCTTTTCTGCTAGAACAACCCCTACGTGACCAGTTCCGTTATTCAGTTCTACTTTTTGCTAAATGGTAATTTTGAAGAGAATCCAAATTTCTCTTTCAATATCCCCCTATTGTACTAAAAAGAAATTTTCTAAAATTGTTTTTCGAACCTGACATCGACCTAGTGGAGCAGGCCTCACACATATACAATTTGGGGGCTAAAAATGGCTTGTAGGCTTGTTAGATTTCTTTGGTTTTCCACAAAAAGTATCAGCATGGAACATTAAAGCAAGATAATTACTTCTACTATTTAAAAATGGGTACTTCTGGCAAAAGACCAAGAATAGCCAACACAATATTAAAGGAGAAAAAAAAAGTCAGAGGACAGATGTTACCCTACTTAAGACTTAACAAAAAGCTATGTTAGTCAAGAAAGTGTGGTATTTGGGAAAAAACAGAAAGAACAAGTGGATCAATGAAACAGAACAGGGAGGATAGAAATAAATTCACATAAATGTATTCAACTGTTCATTGATAAATGAACACAGAAAATGCCACAGAGAAAGGATGAGTCTTTTCAACAAAAGGCACTGGACTTCTTCTCGGGCGAAGGATACACTACAAGTCAGACTTCCACCTTACAGAAGTAAACTACACAACCTAATCATATCTACCCTCGTTTAAATCTGATTTTTTTTTTAAATGATGCTGGTACAACTGGACACCAGCTTAAAAGAAAAATAAATCTAGACACAGACTTTCTACCCATCCCCAAAATTAACTCAAAGGAACCATAGACTTACTTATAAAATGCAAAACTAAAAAATTCCCAGAAGATAGCGTGGGAACAAATCTAAATGATCTTGGATCTGGTGATTTATTGATAAAGCACCAAAGGCAATAGAAATGATTGATAATTTGTATGGATCTATGCCTTGTAATGTTTGAGTATAAAATTTTTCACTTCATCCTGTAATTGCTGGCAGGTACACAGTGAACTGTTCAATGATCCTGATAAAATATTTTAATCTCTCATCACATTTTCTCGCATTCCAAATGTTTGCTCCATAAGTTAGAGTCTCTACAGCATATCAAACACAGCAATAGTCCCTGATGTGCCGTAGTCTACAACAGATGAGTCAGTTAATTTTGAAAGTAATCTTGAACTATGCATCTTTTCTGCTTTTTATTTTTATTTCTCTTTTCATTTTTAAATTCTTTTCTTTTCTTTTTTTAATGTCATTTCTCATACAATACAAATACGTCTAACACTGAATAGTCAGTGAATATTTTGAAAGCTGAGAGTGATATCTTTCTTATACAAATAATTAAAACACAGAATCACAGCAGATACATTATTGACATTTAACAAATTGATAACTGGGATTGCAGATCTGGACTCAACTGTGAAGTTCTGAGGTAGGACCTATAAAGTAAGGCTGACGGCATTTTGAAAAACAACTTACTCTTTTCAACATTTTAACTTTATTATTTTTTTATTTTTTCTAATAGTTTAAGAAATAAATCACATGATGTTTCCTATTATGAAGACATTCATGATATTTTTATTAAGAGATTAAAAAAATTAAGAAATATTGCATTGTATTTATTTTGAATTTGTTTAAAATTATGTTTCAATTAAATATTAAGTAAACATATATACATATAATATTGTCCTAATAATAAATAGACTATAATCACGATAGCATAATTTGCATACAAACATGATTTGTGGAAAGGTAATTAAAAATCTAATTGATTCATTAGTGAGTCTAAGAATCACTGATGATCAATATCATTATCATCTTTGAAAATAGCTTTTTTAAAGGGAAAGGAGAAGTTATTGTTGTTACTATAACTATTGCTATTCCTCCTTTGATTTGCAACTAGATGCTGCGTTATAGTAAGTTCCAAGCAAATGCAAAGAGTTTTACAAATAATATCTGATGTCCCATCAAACTGTTACAATATGTAATGTTTGCAAATAGTTGCGTATAGTCTCAAATAAAGAGGAGAAAAGTCACTACAAGTTTTCTCATACAAGTTTAAAAAGGACTTTCAAGGGTTGTTCAGATTGTTTAATATTCTTAATACCCTTATAGTCAAATTATCAAAATAGCAACTGTTCTAGGCATGACATCATTATAATATACGCTAAGAAAATAAAGCCATCTTATATTAATTTTTAAAGTTATGAATTATATAAGCTTCTCAATCATTTTTACTGGGCCATCATTTTTTTTAAATGTTTGCTTCCAACTATAGATCATGGTCATATATGCAAAGTGGTCAGAGCATTACATATAAAGATTTTGCCTATTTTTTGAGATTAAGCTCTTAAATTTTATCCTTTAGATCAAAGTTCCCAAGGAAAATTTTGTCGCATTTGCAAAACTGTTTTCTTATGGGAAATAGAAAGAAAGTAACAAAAAGATCACTGAAAAATTCACCTATATGTGAAACCTGGGGATGACTTCTCACTTCCTTTGTGAGTCTCAAAGTTTGTAGGAACTGATACATTATGAAGGAATCCTTTTGGGATATAAGTAAATTCTCTAGCTCAGCAGAACCCCGGCGAAAACTCTGAATGGTTATATACGTACTATTCTTTTGTTCTTTCCTCTCAGCAGTTATCTCTACTGATATAGTCAGTGTTTCATCTCTGCATGAAATAACATCAGACAACGCCACAGTCTGAAAAGTAGATAAAATGAGGACTCTCAAATGAGAATGAATTAGAAAAGACCCCACATTGACAACCAGGAGTTAAAAACATGAAACTGACAAATGTTATGATATTTTTATTAAGAGATTAAAAAAATTAAGAAATATTGCATTGTATTTATTTTGAATTTGTTAAAAATTCTGTTTCAACTAAATATTTTCAGAGAGTTTTCCACTCCAACTTCTTATTCTTCACACAGATTATTAGTACTGGAAAGTGTCAGACATCAAATGATAATACCAGCCATGACAGATTTATGATTTAAAGCAAAACCACCTGTCTGGTAGGTATCCATCTGAAGAACGCTTTTAAATATCAAAACAAATAAGCAAGACGTTCTCTCAAATTCTCTGAAGTTTGTTTCACTGAACTGGGGGATATGGGAGAGGGCTGTTATCTTCTTTTATTTCTCTGTGATACTGATAGAATTTATGAAGAACTATTATTTTTCAAGTATCTAGGAAATAAGTCATGAGAATATTTTATAACATATAAAACCTTTTCTGTTTGATATTTATTTATATAACAAACTATAGTACTTTCCTGGAGGATAGGCACATTTTTATAGATCTCTTTTAAAAATGTATTAAAGGACCTCTTAAAATGAAACTTACGTATGTTAACCTTTTACAATAAAGAGTAAACATAAGTGGAAACCAGAAAGACTTTTTTGTGTGTGTCTGTTTTACAGATGATTTTTTTTCTTCCAAAAAGCACTGTCATTTTTCATTCCCATCTGTTTTGATGTTTTGAGAAGGTATAAACATTTACCTTTTATCCAGGACCCATGTGTTAACATAAAGTGTTTCATTCCTAATACAAAAGTTTCCAGGTTTCTGATTTGTTTCTAGTGGTAGTGACTTGAAAACTTTTGGTTCCTTAGTTACAAAGGTACCTAAGTAGTATAACTGTTACCAGTCTGTTGCAGGAAAACAAGACCCAACAGAGAGAAAGAGCACCCAAACACCGTGTTTATATAAAGAGGGGGGCTTTATTCCCTAGTCTTATGCCCTTGAAGAATTCCAAATGGCTGTGCTCCCTGACCGGCTTGGTCTTTCCATTTTTATTTACACTCAAAAAGTTCCAACCCACAGGTACCTTTTCACTGGCCAGTTTAAATCAAGCAGGAGATGCAATTCTAGCCCCTACAGAATTACAGGATTTCACAGAAGTGGAAATTTCCGATTCCAGGAAGTTAAGATTACAAATTCCCAAGAGTTGAGTCACCATGGACAGGACCCTGCAGGCGTATCCTTGTGGTCTCCTTCAGAAGACCTGTTCTCCCAGACCTCACCCTTCTCAGGTATCCTCTCTCAAGTCCAGAGAATTATTTTTACTGAATTCTTACTCTGAGTAAACACTGTACTAAGCTTAATCTGGAAGAATAACACACATACAAACATACATGAGCACCCACATACAAATGCAAATGCAGTTTCTGCCTTTTATGATTTTTTTCCTCCTAAAATTATACAAAACTAAACTAATATTGTAATTAAATGTCTAACATAACGTAATAAAAATAATTACAAAGTACTTCCAGAGACGAATGTATTAGTTAACAACCTCATGCAAGATCTAGTGGAAAAGGAGATAGACCATCCCATAGAATGTAAGAATAAGCCGCTATGTTAAATGACACGTAAAAGGGCTCACAGAGTGAAGGGGAGAATCAAATAAAGATCCCCCAAATCAAAGATATGTAAACATGCTATCGTTATAGTATGTATCATACATAGATTATGTTGTATCCCTTTCACAAAACATTGCAAGCCAAAGAAACTCTCTGCAAGTCATAAAATATAATACAATCATAATTTATTTAGCAACTCCCACAGGCCTCATGCTACATTCTCTGTTTACATTATTTTTGCCTGAGGGAAACATTATGAAATAGATTTTATTTTTCTCTAGAGAATAAAAGGTCAAGGAGGCTTAAAGGCATTAAAATCAAATATTCTTGCCCAGGCACAGTTGCATGGATTATTCGAGGTCAGAAATTTAAGACCACGCTGAGCAAGAGCAAGGCCCCCTCTCTACTAAAAAAATTAGCTGGGCCTTGTGGAGGGCACCTGTAGTCCCAGCTACTTGGGAAACTGAGGCAAAAGGATCTATTGAACCTGAGTTTGAGGTAGTTGTGAACTGTTTTATGACACACTACTGAGAGCAACAAAGTGAAATTTTGACTCAACAACAAAAAAATCAAATGCTGACTTACAGTCAGATGTGGCCTCTCCAAAACTCATAATATTAAGTGTGATCATACCATTCACTGTCTCATAGTTTTTTTTTTGTTTGTTTGTTTGTTTTGTTTTTTTTTGGCTTGGGCTGGATTTGAACCCACCACTTCCAGCATTTGAGGCCACCATCCTACTCCTTTGAGCCACAGGTGCTGCAGCCCCATGGATCTCCTAGTTCTAACAACAACTACAGTGTTACGTGATAGATCTGCATATTTTTCTGAAACTACCAGGAGCACATTTAAATGGGCTCTTGTTTCTTAAGACTTGACGTGAAAACTTTGCCATTATGGGATCTTTCTGTGACTTACTTGGTAGATATAAGGAACTATTTTCTTTGGCATTGCATAGAAATAGTTTCTAAGAAACTATTTTCTTTGGCATTGCATACTTATTTCTGAAACATTTTTAAAATTTTCTTTTTTTTGTGATGAACTGATTTATATTTCTAAAATTAGAACAGATCCCACAATATTTAAATCTGATATTCCAGTAAAGAATCATGTCAGTGGATTTGGCTAGAAATTGCAGATGCAATATTTAATAACCTGGCTTTCTTGTATTCATCATAGATATATACATCTACTGTTTTCTGGGGGAAACATGCTTCCCATAGCACCTATTTAAATTAATAAATTATTGTCTATTAGGAGTAGATACCTGAGAAATTGCAAGTTAATAGCTTATAAAAAATATCTTTAATTTGACAAATTTAAGTAAAGTTATTTTTTGTTAATGTTAAATCAACAGTTACCAAAGGCAAGTTTGTATTAATTAGAAAAAAATGTATTGGCTCGGTGCCTGTAGAACAGTGGTTATGGTGCTGGCCACATGCACCGAGGCTGGTGCCTTCAAACCCAGCTGGGGCCAGCTAAGCAACAATGACAACTGCAACAACGAAATAGCTGGGCATTGTGGTGGGCGCCTGTAGTCCCAGCTACTTGGGAGGCGGAGGCAGGAGACTTGCTTGAGCCCAGGAATTGGAGGTTGCTGTGAGCTGTGATGCCACAGCACTCTATCCAGGGTGACAGCTTGAGGCTCTGTCTCAAA
>CAUYON010050687.1:0-40660 GCA_963573935.1 Arctocebus calabarensis | reverse complement strand
TGTCTTTATATAGTGATCAAGAAAATGCCATGAAGGCTATCTGTAACAGTACGATCAAAACATTTCTGAATGTATATGAATCATGCCCTATGATTGCACCAATGTACAGAATTATGATTCAATAAAATTATAAAAAAAAAGTCCACAGTGATCAAAATACCATGTTATTGACACAAAAATAAAAACATAGATCTTAGGAGCAAAATAGAGAACCTAGAGATGAAACCAGCCTCTTATTGCCGTCTAATCTTTGAGACACCAAAGGGGAAAAAGAAAAAAAAATGGGGAAAAGAATGCCTATTCAGTACATGGTTCTGAAAGAACTGGATAACCACATGTAAAAGATCGAAACTGTACTCGCACCTCTCATCACTTACAAAGATTGACTATAACTATTTAAAAAGTGATTAGTGTGGAGCGGCACCTGTGCTTTAAAGGAGTAGGGCACTGGCCTCATATACCAGAAGTGCTGGGTTCAAACCCGGTCCCAGCCAAAAAATACAAAAAAAAAAAAAAAAAAGTGATTAGTTTGGCAAATTTTTGATCACAATGAAATCAAATTAGAAATCAATAACTACATACTTTTAAGTAGAAAATTGCACAGATTTGGAAACTTACTTTAGACATCACATTTAAATTTTCATCAATAGGGCATTGCCTGTGGTTCAAAGGAGTAGGTCACTGGCCTCATATGCTGGAGGTGGCGGGTTCAAACCAAGCTCTGACCAAAAACAGCAAAAAAAAAAAAAAAAAAAAAAAAATTGCATCAATCGAAAAATCAAAGTGTTACAATAATGGAAACTATGAAAAATTTATAACTCAATAAACTTGAAAATACTGCTTCTCAAAAATGGGAGGTAGTTAAGTTAGTATTTAAAGGGAAATTTCTAGTTTTAGAGCCCAAATAAGGTTTAAATTGAATAAGTTAAATATCCATCTTATGAAGTTGAAATTTAAGAATAAACAAGAGGATAAATTCAAAGATAGTAAAAATTAAAAAGGAAATATAAAATGTAAAAAATTACAAGAACTGATACAGATCAATAGAACCAAAATCACTTGCCAATTATAATCACTTGTGAATTAATAAAATGTCATCAACCAAAAATACACTAATTTACAAGAAAAAATGATATAACCAGAGATACTGTTGATATGTGCCTAATAAAATAATATTATGAAAACTTTCTATCAGTAAAAACTTTCTTTTAATTGTTTGGGATTCATTGAGGATACAAAGAATTAGATTACACTGATTACATTTGTTAGGTAAAGTCCCTCTTATAATTGTGCCTCCTCCCAAGAGGTGTGTCATATACCATAGCTCCCATCCCTCTCTCTCCTCTCCCCAAGTAAAAACTTCTATAAAATGAGTAAATTCATAATACTCAAACATGTTCCAGAAGAAATAGCAAACCATTATTTTATCACCATCAAAATAATAGAAACAACTTCTAAAATTCTATCACTGTATGAATACTAAATTTATATGGTTTAAATGCAAGTTTTTCAGATAATTCCAATATTACATGAACATCTCAGACCATATAAAAATGTTAACAAAAATGGATGATTTTAACTAATTTAAAAAGGTAAATTATAGTCCAAAATAAATAATGAATGGATACAAAAGTAGTAAATACATTAATGAATGTAAATCCAACAATTTATACAATAAAAATATACAATATAATCTGCATTTCTCCTAAGAATGAAAATCTCTTTTGTAATCATAAAATGCATTAGTGTATTCACCTCATTATTCTTATAGTAGATGAAGGGAAAAATTTAACATTCAGTATCCATTCAGAGTAATAAGCCTTAGGAAACTTAAAAAGAAGGGCACTTCCGTACATGGTCAATGATTTTTTAATAAAATACAATGAACATATTATTAATAGTATATTTTGATAACTCTCCCTTAAAATTAGGAGTCAGTGGTTCCAGCTAAGACAATTTCTATAATATTGCATTGAAGACCCTAGACAATATAGTGAGATAAGGAAAAAAAACTTATAATTCCAAAGCAGGAAACAATGCTATCATCATATCTAGAAAACATAATGAATTTACCTTATTGTAACTAGTAAAATAATTTACTCATATCACTAGATGAATATCAACGTTCAAAAGAAAGCTACAGTTTTATATAACAGTAAATTCAGTGGGCAAATACAATTATATCAAAAGATAATTACAATAACATCAAAAGTATGAAATACAATAATTAAACCAAATAAGATAACATATTCCTTTGGGAACGAGGATATATATAATTTTATCAAATGGTCTTAAAGAATATCCAAATATAGGATTGATGCCCATAGCTCAGTGGTTAGGGTGCCGGCCACATACATTGGGGTGGAGGGTTCGAACTCGGCCTGGGCCAGCTAAACAACAATAACAACTACAACAAAAAATCAGCTGGGCATTGTGTCCAGCACCTGTAGTCCCAGCTAATTGGGAGGCTGAGGTAAGAGAATCACTTAAGCCCAAGAATTTGAGGTTGCTGTGAGTTGTGACGCCAAGGCACTCTACTGAGGGTGACACACTGAGAATCTGTCTCCAAAAAAAATAAAAAAATAAAAATAAATATGTATATACATATAAATGAAAGAAGGGAATATTGATAATAGCATAAATGTGCCAATATTCTTTTAAGTTAAATTATTTCTTAGGCAGTGCCTGTGGCTCAGTAAGTAAGGCACCGGCCCTATATACCAAGGGTGGCGGATTCAAACCCAGCCTCAGCCAAACTGCAAAAAAATAGCCGGGAGTTGCGGCGGGTGCCAGTAGTTGCAGCTACTCGGGAGGCTGAGGCAAGAGAATCGCCTAAGCCCAAGAGCTGGAGGTTGCTGTGAGCTGAATTGCCACAGCACTCTACTGAGAGTGATAATGTGAGACTCTGTCTCTCTTAAAAAAAAAAAAAAATTCTTTAAATAAAAATACCCCAACAAGATTTTCTGTGGAATGCGAAAAATTTATTCTACATAAAATTGAAGGAAGAGCTAAAACTAGCCAGAATGCTATTAAAGAAGAAAAATACGGTAGGACTCTTTCCTTTGAAGGATCGGGTTTTATTAAACCTTACAATGATTACGACAGTGATGTTGATGAAGAGATAGGCAAGTAAACAGATGGGACATAATAGTTAGCCTTGAAACTTCCTTCATGGATACAAATTTGATTTATAACAGGGTGGGCAATGCAGGTCAGGGAAAAGCAAGCCCACTTAATAAATAACTTGGTCATCTATTTGAGCAATAAAACAAAATTGTATTCTTGCATCACCCTCTACACAAATATCAGGTGGATTAAACATTTATTACACATAGCTATAGGAAAATATAATAGTGGTGGAGGAAATATTTTTCTAAATCAAATCATTAAAAACAGCACATAGGGTGAGGAAGGAAAAATTGGTAATTGTAAAGATAGGAAAAAATTGAGAATTTGTATTTATCAAAAGATGCCTTATAAAGAGGGAAAATAATTTCCCTCTTTATAAAAATTATGTAATAATTTTTTAAACTTTCTAGAAGTTTCAACTATCAGAGAATTAACATTCAGAATATAAATAGGTTAAAAAAAGGGAATTCATAAAGAATGCTTAAAAGACATGAATAGCATTATGGAGAGAAGATACTGTGAATGGCTTATAAAATTTTTTAAGTTGCTTAGAAAAATAGCTACTTAAGGTAGCTTCACATTAAAACTGCCATCCAGTTCTAAACCATAACCACCTTATGGCAAAAATTAAAAATTGTTTAATACTAGGCTTGGCGCCTGTGGCTCAACGGGCTAAGGAGCCAGCCATGTACACATGAGCTGGCAGGTTCGAATCCAGCCCGGGCCCACCAAACAACAATGGTGGCTGCAACCAAAAAATAGCCGGGCATTGTGGTGGGCACCTGTAGTCCCAGCTACTTGGGAAGCAGAGGCAGGAGACTTGCTTGAGCCCAGGAATTGGAGGTTGCTGTGAGCTGGGATGTCACAGCATTCTATCCAGGGTGACAGCTTGAGGCTCTGTCTCAAAAAAAAAAAAAAAAAAAAAAAGATTGTTTAATACTAATGCTGGGATGGGTGTTAATGATAAAAACCACTTTGGTGATATTTACTGAAAATAATTTAGCATTGGATATGCTTTGTTACCAAGCAAATTCATTTCCAGGCACAGAGACTATAGTACTTCTTGTGTGTTTCCTCTAAGAGACATTTAAGAAGAGAAATTCTTATCAAAAGTGTTTGTAATGGTAAGACATTGGAATCAATCCAAATGAGCCATCAAAAATGGTTGTCAAAATGTAGTCAGATGTAGTTATATGTTGAAATACAAGATGTTTTGAAAATACACATTATGTCATTACCACATCCAGACAGACAAACTTCAAAAATATATTTGCCAAACAGATCTAAAGGGGAAAGGACAGGGTATGGTTCCATTTGCATAATTCCCCAAAACATATCAAACAGCAGCATATCTAGGCACACACATAGAAAGCAAAATTATAACAAAAATCAAATGAGTGATTTATTTATTTTTTTTTATTGAATCATAGCTGTGTACATTAGTTCAGTCATGGGGTACAGTGTGCGGGCTTCACATGCAATCTGAGATATTTTTGTCAACCTGATTGACAACATTCATGAGATTTTCTCATTTACTATGTGAAAACATTTTTGATCTGTATTTAGAAGTTTTCTCCTGACCCTTCAAATATATACCACACATGTGATCTCACCCTTTGTCCTATCTCCCCCCACTCTCTCCCTCCCCTTCCCTCCCCCTCCCCTTTCCCCATCTTCCTGTGCAATAAATGGGTTGTAGGCTTCACTTGAACGATAAAGAATTTGTCTCATATTAGAGGTGTATACATTGGATACTTTTTCTTCCATTCTAGAGATACTTTGCTAAGGAGAACATGTTCCAGCTCCATCCATGTAAATATGAAAGAGGAAAAGTCACCACCTTTCTTTAAGGCTGCATAATATTCCATGGTATACATGTACCACTGTTTATTAATCCATTCATGTATCGATGGGCTCTTGGCCTTCTTCCATGACTTAGCAATTATGAATTGGGCTGCAATAAACAATCTGGTACAGATATCTTTGTTGTACTGTGATTTTTGGTCATCTGGCATTTATTGAGTCTGACGGGGAAAGGGGAGAGGGAGGGAAGAGGAGGAAGAGGGTGGGGGGAGATAGGACAAAGGGTGAGATCACATGTGTGGTACATATTTGAAGGGTCAGGAGAAAACTTCTAAATACGGATCAAAAATGTTTTCACACAGTAAATGAGAAAATCTCATGAATGTTGTCAATCAGGTTGATAAAAATATCTCAGATTGCATGTGAAGCCCGCACACTGTACCCCATGATTGAACTAATGTACACAGCTATGATTCAATTAAAAAAAAAGCAAATAAATAAATAAATAAATAAATTATAAAATTATTTTTAAGTTTCTATAATGAAATACTGTAACCCAATGAAAGTGAGCAAATTTTAGTTATGTATGATCAAGTGGATGAATATACTAATGTACACACTCAAAAATATTTTTATTCAGGCTCGGCGCCTGTGGCTCAACGAGCTAAGGTGCCAGCCACGTACACCTGAGCTGGCAGGTTCGAATCCAGCCCAGGCCCGTCAAACAACGATGGCTGCAACCAAAAAATGGCCGGGCATTGTGGTGAGCGCCTGTAGTCCCAGCTACTTGGGAGGCAGAGGCAGGAGACTCGCTTGAGCCCAGGAATTGGAGGTTGCTGTAAGCTGTGATGCCACAGCACTCTATCCAGGGTGACAGCTTGAGGCTCTGTCTCAAAAAAAAAAAACAAACAAAAAACTATATATATATATTCATTCAGTGACTATTTTGAGCCAGACATTATTCTGGTCTCTTGGGATACATCAATAAATAAAGAGTTGCACCATCATAGAGAACTAGGTAAACTATATGGTAAGTTAGGAGGTTATGAATGCTATGAAAAAGACAAAAATACAGTAAGGTAAGATTGGAAAAGCTATGGAGTGGTAATAGTGGTGGTTGCAATTTTAATGTTGGTCTGGATAGCTCCCATTGAGGTGACATTTAAGTGAAGATATGAAGGAAGTTAGAGCATCTATCATGCTGACATTAGAGTGATCCCCCAAGGTGAGAGTATGTTTCAAAAAACTTAACAAAACTGAAATCATACAAAGTACATTCTTTAACTATGATGGATTTAGATTAGTGATCCACTATTATAAGAGATATGGGAAAACACAAATATTTGGAAATTAAACAGCACACTTCTATATAATTTATGGGTCAAAGAACTCACAAAGGAAATTTAAAAACATTTTGATCTGGATGAAGATGAAACCACAACATACCAAAATTTGTGGATGCAGCTAAAACAATGCTGCATCAATATGACAGAAATCTATAGCTTTAAATGCCTGTTTCAGGAAAGAAGAATAGCTTCAAATTTGTAACCTGAGCTTCCAAGTTAGAAAACAAGAAAAACAATAAACTAAACACAAATCAAGCAACCAAAAGAAAATAAGATGAAGATTAAGAAATAAATCAGTATAATGGAAAACAGAGAAAATCAATGAAACCAAAAGCTGGTTCTTTGAAAAGTTCAACTAAAGGACAAACCCTTAGCTAGAATGATGAAGAGAATGATAGAGAAGATGTAAATGACTAAAATCAAAAATTAAAGAAGAAATGTCACTAGTAACCCTACAGAAGTAAAAAACAATTATGCAGGAATATTAAGACTAACTTTAGGCCAACGAATTAGAAAACTTATATGAATGAACAAATTGATAGAAAGATACAACTTATCAATGCAGACTCAAGAAAGAGAAAAGACAAATAAACCTATAAAACAAGTAAAGAGGTTGAATTAGTAATCAACAAACTACCCTCAAAGAAAAACCCAGGTCCAGATGACTTCTTCATTGGTGAATTCTATCAAATACTTAAAGAAATAATATCCATCTTGCACACTTTCAGAAAACAGAGGAGGGAATACTTTCTAATTCATTCTATGATGTTAGTATTACACTGATACCAAGGCTAAACAAAGATATCACAAGAAAACCACAGACAAATATCCTTCATGAACATAGATACAAAAATACTTAATAAAGTATTAGCAAGCTTAATCCAGTAACATACAAAATGATTATACACATGTAAGTAGGATTTATCCTTGGAATGAAAGATTACTGTATCATCTAAAACTCAATTAATATAATATACAATATTTATGTATATATATTTTTTGGGACAGAGTCTCAAGCTGTTGCTCTGGGTAGAGTGTTGTGGCGTCATAGCTCACAGCAACCTCCAACTCAGGTTTAAGAGATCCTTTTGCCTCAGTTTTTCTATTTTTAATAGACAGGGGTCTCACTTTTGCTCAGGCTGGTCTCGAACTTGTGAGCTCAAGCAATCCAACTGCCTCAGCCTCCCAGGGCCCTAGAATTATAGGCATGAGCTACTGCACCCATCCAATATACCATATTAATAGATGTAACTTTAAACCAGGTGATCACACATTAGGTACAGAAAACATTAAACAAAATCTAACATCCATTCATAATAATAATAATAAAAATCCTCAGTTAACTGGCAAGAGAAGGGAATATCTTCTGTCTTCCTGAGTTAAGCTGAATAATGCTCCCCCAAAGATATCTATATCCTAACCCTTGATATTTGTCAAAATGTTAATGTATCAATAGCAAAAGGTAATCTTCAATGTAATTAATTTAAAAGGTTTCGAGATAGGGAGATTATCCTGGATTATGCAGTGGGACCAATGTAATCACAAGAGTCCTTATAAGAAGGAAGCATTAAGGTCAGATAGGAGATGTGATTATGGATATAGAGGTTGGTGTAAGTGGAGGAAGGGCCCATGAGCCAAGGAATGCAGATGGTCAGAGACTCTAGAAGGAACGTAGCCTTGTCTATATACTTAATTATAGGACTTCTAACCTGTAGAACTACAGAAGACATTTATATTGTTTTATGCCAATAAATTTATAGTGGCTCAGGCTGGTCTCAAAATCCTGAGCTCAAGGGATCCTTCCACCTTGGCCTCCCAGACTGTTAGGATTACAGGTGGGAGCCACTATGCCTAGTTATATCACCTAGAGGAAAGTAATATACTGCTAAAGAGCATATACAGAAAACTTAAAACTAAGATCATACTTAATGGTTAAAAATTGACTGCTTTCCCCATAAGGCTGGGAATAAGGCAAGGATGCTACTTTTACTACTTCCATTCAACATCGTACTGACTATTATAGACAGAACAAAGAAGCAAAAAAAAAATAATGGCATCAAGGTTGGAAAGGGAAATGTAAAACTGTATTTATTCACAAGAAATGTGATTGTTTATGTAAGAAATTCTAATGTATTCATAATAAAACTATTAGAACTAATAAAGAGTTTAGTCACATGACATAAAATCCCAACATCATATTTATGCCATGCACTAACGGATTGCGCCACTGGAGCTCTGACATAAAATCAATATACAAAAATCAACAATATTTCTACATACTTGCATGTAATATGCAGAAAATAAAATCTGAAAACAATTCTATTCACAAGAGCATTAAAACCAATAAAATGCTGAGAAATAAATTCAGTAAAAGAAGCACGGAATTAAGTTTAATAAAAGAACTATAACTAAAAACTACAAAACAATGCTGAGATAAATTTTAAAAGATCTAAATAAAGAGACATTCCATTTTCATGGATTACAAGAGCCATTATTAAAATGTAATACTCCCCAAATTGAATTATAGATTCAACTTAATTCATAATATTTTATTAAGTATTTTTGTACCTATGTCCATGCAGGATATTGGTCTATAAATTACTAGATTTTGAGATAGAGAGATTATCCTGGATTATGCACTGGAGCTAATATAATCATAAGATGCTTTTCTTTTTTAGTAGAAAAATGGATAAGCTGCGGCTAAAATTTATGTGAAAGTACAAAGGAACTAGAATAGAAAAAGTGATTTTAAAAAAGGGAAATAGGTAGGGTGTGGTAGCTCACGCCCATAATCCTAGCACTCTGGGAGGCCAAGATGGGAGGATCAGGATCTCTTGAGCTCAGGAGTTTGAGACCACCCTGAGCCAAGAGCAAGACCCTGTCTCAACTAAAAACAGAAAAATTAGCCAAGAGTTGTGGCTGACACCTATAGTCCCAGCTACTCTGGAGGCTGAGGCAGGAGGATCACCTGAACCCAGGAATTGCAGGTTCCTGTGAGGTAGGCTGGTGCCATGGCACTCTAGCCTGGGCAATAGAAGGAGACTCTGTTTCAACAACAAAGAGAGAGAGAGTCATTACACTACCTGATTTCTAAACTTACTGTAAGGAGATTTAGAGCATAAGCATTGTCATACAGATTAATAGAACCAAGTTGAGTGTCCAGAAATATATCTTTACATTTATGGTCAATTGATTTTTCCACAAAGGTGCTAAGACAGTGTGAAAAATAATGGCCTTTATAACACATAGTGCTGGAACAATTGATCCACATAACAAAAATATGAACTTGGACCTTTTACCTCACACATAAAAATTAACTCAAATGCATACTATCACTAAATGTAAAAGCAAAGACTATAAATATTTTAGGAAAAAAAAACAGGAGAACTCTTCCCCTAAGTGGCCTGAGGTGATCTGTGAAAATGACTGGCTATTCACTTGACCCAGAAATCCCCACAAAGTCATGCAAGTCAAGAGGCTCAAATCTTTGTGTTCACTTTAAGAACACACGTGAAACTGCCCAGGCCATCGAGGGTATGCATATACAAAAAGTCACCAAGTATGTGAAGGATGTCACCTTAAAGAAACAATGTGTACCATTCCAACACTACAATGGTGGAGTTGGTAGGTGTGCCCAGGCCAAACAGTGGGGCTGGACACAGGGTCAGTGGCCCAAAAAGAGTGCTGAATTTTTGCTCCATATGCTTAAAAATGCAGAGAGTAATGCTGAACTTAAGGGTTTAGATGTAGATTCTCTGGTCATTTAGCATATCCAAGTGAACAAACCACCCAAGATGCGCTGCTGAACTTGGTCGCATTAACCCATACATGAGCTCCCCCTGCCACGTCGAGATGATCCTTACTGAAAAGGAATAGATTGTTTCCAAACCAGAAGAAGAGGTAGCACAGAAGAAAAAGATATCCCAGAATAAACTGAAGAAACAAAAACTTATGGCACGGGAATAAATGCAAATAACAGTAAAAAAAATAGGGAGAATATCTTTGTGACTGTTGTTCAACCAAGATTTCTTAAATATGATGTCAAAAGCAAAAGTCATAAAAGAATAAAATATTATGTTACCTGAAAGAAGCTAGATTCAAAAGATCACATATTATAAAAGTCCATTTATATGAAATATATACAAAAGAAAAATTTATAGAGACAGAAGCTTAGGATATATATGGGAGTCATATACTGCAAATACATACAAGGGAATTTTGCCAGGTGATGGAAATGTCCTAAAATTGGATTATGTATTTCATTTCACAATTCTATAAATGCACTAAAAAAATCACTGAATTGAATACTTACGATAGGTAAATTTTATCATATGTAAATTATATACCTCTATAAAGATGTTTAAAAATAAACTATTCAGTCTCACAAAAATGAATAGAAGACAGAAAATGTACTGAAAGACACTGAAGGAAAGATCAAGGAAAGATATCATGTTCACAATTGAAGATTTGGAGGCTCACATTATGAATAGGTCAATTCACTTCAATTGATTTAAACACTCAACAGAATCCCAATCAAAATCATATAAAGAAAGGTATGTGTGCATGTGTAACTTGATAAATTGCTTCTAAAATTTACATGGAAAGGAAAAGTATTAAAAGTAAATGAAACACTTCTAAGGAAAAACAAGGTAAAAGGATTTGTTTTGCAGTACCAGGTATCAAAACATTATAAAACTAGAGTGTATGATATTGATTCTAGAATACCCAAAAAGACCAAAGGAACTAAAGAGAAAGTCCAGAAAAACATCCATCCATATACAAACAGATATATATGACAGAGGTAGCAATATAGTAGCAGTGTAGGGACATTTTCAGAATTTGGTATTTAAATAAATGGCTATCTACATGAGAGGAAAAAGAAACTGAAACCCTTATTTATACCGTATACATAAATCAATTCTAGGTAGATTAAAAACTTAAACATGAAAGACAAAAAAAATTAAAAGTTTTTAGAATAAAGAACAATATATTCTTGCACTCACAGTAGGGAAAGATTTATTAATGAAAGCACAAAAGGCACTAAGTATAAAGGAAAAATTAATACATTTTATTGCATAAAAATGAAGAACTTTTGTTCATCAAAAGAGGCCATAGGCTATGAAATGATAAATTACAGATGGAGAGGAACATTTTTAATATATATAACCAACAAAGAACAAGCATCTGCAATAATAAAAATAAATTTATAAGAACATACACCTAAAATTAGTTAAGAAAATTGGAGCTAGAATATTCAGGATGTATAACCAAAACAGTTTCCTAGCTCCCCCCTCCCTGTAGGAAGGTGGTACTGTAATCACTGAGATCTGCTATATCTTAAGGCTTTGGGGCTGATACATACCTTTAGTGATCTCTGAACCAAGGCTAGATCTGGACAAAGATACAGATGGAAAGACATTCAGGCAGTCCATAGGTATTTTCATGTTTGCTAAATGTTCAAAAGAATTGACCCCAGTGGTAATGTCTTCTGAAAGTACAGTATAATATAAAAATCAAGAAACTGACATTGGTACAAAAGAAAGAAATATAGCATGCAAAAATGTATTCTCATGTTAATCTGAAATAAAAACATTTATATTTTAACTAATTATAAATTCATAAGAAGTTACAAGAATAATAACAGAGGTCCTTTATAAACTCTACCTTGTTTCGCCAGTGGTAATGTCTTCTGAAACTATAGTATAATATAAAAATCAAGAAACTGACATTGGTACAAAAGAAAGAAATATAGCATGCAAAAAAAGTGAATGAAGGGTGAGGAAGTGGCAATAAGCAAATGTACTGAGCTGAATAGTATAGAGAGATTCCAAGATATACAAATACATCTGTTTGTATATGGATGGATGTTTTTCTGGACTTTCTCTCTATACTGTTCAGCCAATTGCCAAGATTCAGGCCTACCCAGAGCCTCAGAATATAAGAATATGACCTTATGCAGAAATAGGGTCTTTGTAGATATAATTAGTTAAGATGAGGTCATAGATTAGGGTGGGTCCTATGACCAATGATTGGTGCTCTTGTAAGAAGGCCATGTAAAAATATGGATACATAGTCACACAGAGAGAATGCCATGTGATGATGGAGGTGGTGATTAGAATGATGTATATATGAGCCAAAGGCTGCTGGGAAACATCAGTAGCTAGAGAAATGCATGGGACAGATTCTCCCTCACAGCTGCCAGGAGTAAACCTTATCAACACCTTGATTTTGTACTTCTAGCATCTGTGACTGAGAGACTAAATTTCTTTTTTCTTTCTTTCTTTTTTTTTTTTTTTTTCAGTTTTTGGCCAAGGCCAAGTTTGAACTCACCACCTCCGGCATATGGGGCCAGTGCCCTACTCCCTTGAGCCACAGGCACTGCCCTAAATTTCTGTTCTTTTAAGCCACTCTGTGGTACTTTGTTATGGCAACCCTAGGAAACTAATACAGATTTTGGTAACAGAAAGTAGGATGCTGCTGTAACAAATACTTAAAAATGTGGAATCGGCTTTGGAACTGGGTAATGAGTAGATGCTGGAAGAATTTTGAAGTGCTTGATAGTAAAAGCCTACATTGCCTTGAAGAGACTGTTCGTATAAATATGAATGTGAAAGGTGATTCTGGGGAGGGCTTAGAAGATGACAGTAGAGAAAGCTTCTGTCGTCTTAAAGAACACACACACATACATCCCTCATCATGAATAAAATGTTGCTAGAGATATGAATGTTAAATTGCTTTTGGTGAGGCCATAGAAGGAAATGAAAATGTTATTGGATTGTAGAGGAAAGGTAATCTTTGTTATAAAGTGGCAGAAACTTGGTGCTAAATTGACTTTTGCTGTTGGATGAAAAGTCCTTGAAAGTGATAAACTTGGATATTTAGCTGAGATTTTGAAGCAAAGTGTGGAATATACAGGCTGGTTTCTCTTTGATACTTATAATAAAGTGAGAGAGAAAATAGGTAAATTGAGGAATAAACTGCTAAGAATAAAAGAAAACATCACTTGATGATCAGGAAAATTCTTAGCCTATCTAGATAGTATACTCTAGAAACAGGGCCAAAGGTGTAGCTGGACAAATTTTCACAGAAAGATTAGGTGTGTGACTCATGGATCCAATTAGCCATCTCAGCAGATGCCAGGAACAGAGATGGTGCTACCTAGGAAAAAATCTATAGAGAACCCTCATATATAATGGTGTGGATCTCTTGACATATATGAGACTGATAAAGTTTTTGAGAATTTTATCCCTGGAGACAGAGTGCCAGCTAGTGTGAAAGAGATAGTGAAGAGACAGAATGAAGAAAAGATGACTGCAAAAGCAAAGCCTCAGATCCAGAAGCCAGAGAGGATGGAGCTACAGCTGCCTTGGTGGGCTGAGAGGTGGGCCCAGAGTGCAGAACACTGAGCTCAGAATATTACTTGCAGGCCTTTTAAATCAATAGAATTTTCATTGCTTGGCTACAAACTTACTTTAGACCAGTAACCTTTTATTCCTTCTTTTTTGCCCTTTCAGAATAGGAATGTCTTTCCTATGTCTGTCCCACCACCGTATATTAGAAGCAGATAACTATAGGTCTTTGGATGGAGAGGAACTTTGCCCCAGGATGGACCACATCCAGAACCTCACCTATACGTGATTTAGAAGATTTAGATAGATAATGACATTTAGAATTTTTTTAGCTGATATTTACATTTACATGAGATTTGGGACTTATAGTTGATGCTGGAATAGGTGAATGTATTTTGCATATAGACAGATGTGAATTTTTGGAGTCCAGAGGGTACACTATACTGGGCTGGATAGTATACCTCAAAAATCCATGTTGATCTGGAGCTTCAGACTGTGAACTTCTGTGGATATATGGTCTTCACAGATGTAGTTAAACTAAGGTGAAGTAATGCTTGATGAGTGTGAGCTCTAAATCCAATGACTAGTACCCTTATAAGAAAGCAATGTGAAGTGAGATACAGACACACAGTGAAACTGCCATGTGATGACAAAGGAAGAGATTGGACTAATCCATCTACAAGACCAAGAAAACCAAGGATTGATATTAACTACCTATAGGAAGGACAACTATTACTAACCACAACAATATAAATGAATCTCAAAAACATTATGTTGAATTTAAAAAAATTACACAAAAATATATATATACTGTTTGGTTCCAGTAATATGAAGTTCTAGAACAGGAAAAACTAATATATGGTGGAAAAACAAATTAAAACATGAGTTGCCTCTGAAAGGGTGGGGGAAATTACTGGAAGGAAGTATGATAGAACTTTCTGGAGTGACGGTAATCTTTCATGTTTATAGGGGTTAGGCTGCACAGCAGTGTACACTAGAGATGGTCCAATTATTATGTGCATCTATTCTCAAGTTCATGTTCCATGATGGTACATTAGCCCCTTGAAATTAGACACAATGGTAATATGTATGTCATGAAAACTGGCAAATGCTGCAAATCACAGCTGTAGAGCTGGCTGTTGAACATTTACCACTATATCACTACACAAATTTATACATTGTTCAAAAGTCAGTAAATGAACACTTAAAATTTATGTATTTAATTAGACCCAAAGTTTATAGCCAAAGGAAAAAAGTAAATAAATATTTAACTCTAGCTAACAATATGCATGCTGAAGTATTTGAGGAGGCATGCATTTACATCACCAATTTTCTAAAATAAGACGGATTGATAGGTGAACAGAGGAATAGATAAGATATTTAATAACATAGTAACAGCAGAATCTAGATGGTAATTTAATGGTTGTTTGTGATAAAATTCCTTCAACTTTTCTCCATGTTTGAAAATTTTCATTGATAACAAAGAATGAAAAAAATTTCCCATTTGAATATCAAAAAAGATTTAATACTATCTTTTTCAGGGTTTAAATTTTTACATTTAATTTTTAAAATTAACTGCTACTATTATGGTATGTAGGGAAAAAAGATCTAAATGTGTCGATTGCTCAAGTTGTTAAACAACTGAAGGGTATTTTTCTTTTTTCTTTCCTTTTCTTTTCTTTTTTTTGAGACAATCTTACTCTATTTATTGCTCTGGATAGAGTGCTGTAGAGTCCTAGCTCACAGCAACCTTAAACTCTTGGGCTCAAGAGATCCTTTTGCCTCAGCCTCCTGAGTAGCTGGGATTGAAGATTCCCACCATAACACCTGGCTAGTTTTTTTTTTTTTTAGTAGAGAGAGAGTCTCACTCTTGCTTAGGCTGGTCTTGAACTCTTGAGCTCAGGTTATCCACCTCCCTGCCCACAGTGCTAGGATTACAGGTATGAGTCACTGTGCATGGCAGTATTTTCCATTTTTATCATTTTCTTTAGATCAGTGGTTCTCAACCTTCTTAATGCCGCGACCCTTTAATACAGTTCCTCATGTTGGTAGTGACCCCCAACCATAAAATTATTTTCATAAAGTAGCATCGAAAATAATTTTATGGTTGAGGGTCATCACAACATGAAGAACAGTATTAAAGGGTCGTGGCATTAGGAAGGTTGAGAACCACTGCTTTAGATGATTCATAGTAGGAGTATATACACTATGGAAATTGGCAAATTATACGAATCACGTTCAAGTGCTGAAATGAAAGAGGTAATACTGGGGATAACTGACTGAGGTCCTTTGGAAGATAAGAGGGATAGGATATAGTACAAAGGTATAAAGATTAGCTTAAGCAATAAGGACTTCCCTAGCACTGAGTTAAGAGGAAAGAAAAGGTAGGATGCAGAAGGTAGTAGAGAGTTAACCAGTAAGTGGATGAAAGTTCTTGCTGATGGCACTACTTCCTTTGAAATAGGACACTGGACTGTCAAAAATAATGAAATAATAGGAATGGAAAGAGTAATGAAGATCTAAAATAGTATTTATAAGGAATGAAATAGCTGACTAGGGACTAGGAGATAGATTGCTAAACAAGGGAATAGACTCTAGACAATAGATGAGGAACATGTACAGGCATGCATCAACAAAGTTATATGATTTTGTTCTAGTTTTACACAGAAGCCATGGTATAGAAATTGAGAAGGTATGGCTCGGCGCCCGTAGCACAGGGGTTACGGTGCCAGCCACATACACCGAGGCTGGCAGATTCGAACCCAGCCCACGCCAGCTGCACAACAATGACAACTGCAACAAAAAAAGGCTGGGCTTTGTGGCAGGCGCCTGTAATCCTAGCTACCTGGGAGGCGGAGGCAAGAGAATTGCTTAAGCCCAAGAGTTTGAGGTTGCTGTGAGCCATGACGCCACAGGACTCTATTGAGGGCAACATAGTGAGACTCTGTCTCACGAAAAAAAAAAAAAAAAGACAAGAAAAGAAATTGAGAAGATAATTAGTTGGATTGATTTGAGGTTCAGGTTTTTCCTGGGGGGATCTGATACTTAGACTATAGACATGGAAGTAAGAAGAATGATTCACTGTCAAGAATGTGGTTAAATAATGGATGATGGAGTCTAAGTGAGATTTCAAAGGAAGAAGAAATGAGACAGATTTAGAAGAAAATAAACAGGTCAAGGAACTGGCTATATCAATAGGCTGAAGAGATGATTGTTGTAAGAGAGTTATGAGAGCCATAAGGATAAAAGGAAGGTTTTGGTCAGAGGGTATTATACTATAGTTTAAGATTTCAAAGGAAGTATATTTCTGATAATATACTTCATAATATGAAGATAATATATGTTGTTTTCTCAAGGATTTCAGGTTAGAAAATGGGATATGTATAACTCCAAAACCCAGTTATCTCAAGATATAGTAAAATCACTTAATAAGCTAATATATCTTTTCAAATCACATATGCTACTACTGTGGTCAAGAGCATCAGACTTTTGTGTAAAAAAGGACAAAGTTGTAGTCCCAGCATGGCCATTTAATAACTGTGATCTTGAGAAAGTCACTTATCCCCTCTGAAGCTTAATTTTGTTATCTGCAAAATGGTATAATACTGTACTATCTAGTAGAGGTGTTGTAAAGTTTAAATGTGGTAATGTAAGTGTAAGTCCTCAGAAACTCTTATCTATTAGGACTTCTGTTCCTGGGTAAGAATATTATACATCATGATCAAGTAGACTTCACCCCAGGGATGCAAGTCTGGTTTAACATGCAAATCCATAAATATAATCCACCATATCAATAGAAGGAAAAAAAAAGACCATATGATCCTTTCAATAGATACACAAAAAGCATCTGACAAAATTCAGCATTCATTTCTAAGAAGAACACTTAAGAATATAGGCATTGGGGCACATTTCTTAAACTGACTGAAGCCATCTATGACAATCCCACAGCTAATATCATACTTAATAGAGTAAACTGAAAGCTTTTCCACTTAGAACTAGAACCAGACAAGAATATCCACTATCACTACTACTATTCAACATAGTTCTGGAAGTTATAGCCTATGAGCTCAAACAAGAGAAAGATATAAAGGGTATCCAAATGGGGGCAAAGGTGGTCAAATTCTGGCTCTTTGTTGATGATATCATCTTATACTTAGAGAACCCCTGAGACATTACCACAAGACTCTCAGATGTGATCAAGAAATACAGTAACATCTCAGGGTATAAAATCAATGTCCACAAATCAGTAGCCTTTGAATATTCCAATAACAGCCAAGTTGAGAAGCTAATCAAAGATACAATTCCCTTCACAGAAGCTTCAAAGAAAATTAAATACTTAAGAATATACCTACCTAACAAAAGAGGTGAAAGACTTCTACAAAGAGAGTTATGAAACCCTATGAAAAGAAATAGCAGATGACAGTAACAAATGGAAGAACATGCATGCTTTTGGCTGGGAAGAATTAATATTGTTAAAATGTCTATACCACCCAAAGTAATCTACAGATTCCATGCAATTCCCATTAAAATGTGAACATCACACTTTGAAGATTTGGAAAAAATAGTTCTTCATTTTGCATGGAACCAAGGCAATTTTTAGTAATAAAAACAAAGCCAGAGGCATCACTCTACCAGAATTTAGGTTATATTACAAGTCCATAGTGATCAAAACAGCATAGTAATGGCACAAAAATAGAAACATAGACATATGGAACAGAATAGAAAACCTAGCGATGAAGCTAGCCTCTGATCACAATCTGATCTTCAATAAACCAAACAAAAGGACATACTGGGGAAAAGAATTCCTAAATAAATGGTACTGGGAGAACCAGATAACCACATGTAAAAGACTGAAACTGGACCCGCACCTTTCACCACTTACAAAAGTTTACTCAAAATGGATAAAAGATTTAATTCTAAGACATAAAATGATAAAAATCCTAGAAGACAGTGTGGGAAAAACTCTTGAGGATGTTGGCCTGGGGAAAGATTTTATGAAGAAGACTTCAGTGGCAATTGCAACAACAAAAATAAAAAAATGTGACAATCAAGACATTTAAATAAAACTCTCTCCACTTAATAGGCACAACGTAAAGGTATACAGCACACCTTTGGGGTGTGGGACGCAACTACAAGAAGGACTCTACCTAACAAATGCAAATACTGTGGCCCATTTGACTGCCCCCTGACATTAACCTAAAATTAAAAAAAAAAAAAAAGCAACATGTAGGGGTATAATTTACTATAAAAATATTAGATTATGATCATGATTGATAAACCGTAAATTTATTACAAATCACTGAAGTATACACTTAAAATGAGTTTTATGATATGTAAATGATAACAAAGCAGTGAAAATAAGGATCCAACTACATATTATAAGAAACTCATTTTTTAAAACAAGAAATTTCAAATATAATAATATAGATAGGCTACAGTGGTGCCTGTAGCTTAGTGAGTAGGGCGCCAGCCCCATATACCAAGGGTGGTGGGTTCAAATCCAGTCCCGGCCAAACTACAATAAAAAAATAGCCTGATATTGTGGCGGGCGCCTGTAGTCCCAGCTACTCGGGAGGCTGAGGCAAGAGAATCACTTAAGCCCAAAAGTTGGAGGTTGCTGTGAGCTGTGATGCCATATCACTCTACTGAGGGTGACAAAGTGAGACTCTACCTCTAAAAATAAATAAATAAATAAAAATATATAAATAGGCTAAAGGAAATATGATGGAAAGTATGAAATGTTAGAATAAGAACCTCTGAAAATCAAAAAAGAATACTTGCAAAAAATTGTCCAAAATCAAATTTTTGATCAGTCTGGAAATTAAAGGCTTATAAGAAAATAAGAAGGCATTATTAAAGGAAAATAGCTAAATCTCAGAAAGAACAATGAAGTTTGTAGGATTTCAATTTTCTATAATCCCAACATCTCCCCTCCCCTTCAGCTTCACAGTAACCTTGAAAAGCAACAACCTCATCAACTACAAAAAATGTATAAATAACAGCCTAGCTGACACTGTAGTGGGTAGAACTGTCTGGAGCTCCCCGAATATCCCCATCCTCAGAGAATTTTCACTACATGACCTGTCTGGAACCACATTGAAAAGTTATATTCTGGTCGGTGCCTATGGCTCATTGAGTAGGGCACCAGCCCCATATGCCAAAGGTGGCAGGTTCAAACCCGGCCTTGGCTGAACTGCAAAACAGAAAAACAGCCGGGCGTTATGGTGGGCACCTGTAATCCCAGCTACCTGGGAGGCTGAGGCAAGAGAATCGCCTAAGCCCAGGAGCTCGAAGTTGCTGTGAGCTGTGTGACACCAGGGCACTCTACCCAGGGAGATAAAGTGAGACTCTGCCTCTACAAAAAAAAAAAAAAGAAAGAAAAATTATATTCTCAGGGCTTATCTTTAACCCAGCTTCTATCTTACTCTATGGGAATAGTCTGTCCCTAGGGCATTTGTCAAAACCAGTCAGTGGGGACTGTTTAAATATTGCAGCTGCTTGAAATGGCATTAACAGCTGGGACTAACAAGAGGCTAACAAAAAATCATAACAGGAAAAATAGAGAATAAAATGTCTATAGGAAGTTTAAAAGTTCAGACATATTCCTGAGAATGTAGAAGGTAAAGAATGTGTACAGAGCTATGTGTATGCCAAGGAAAGTTAAGGCCTGAGAAGACCTAATGTGTCACTTCTGGCTGACCCTGAGGTTCGGTGCAAGCAGGAAGTGAAACCTAAGGCAGAGTTATAAACTGTGCTTGACCATTGAAAGAATCCCCTCAAACACACACACACTCTGTTGGCAAAGGTTAATAGATTTTTTAGTTCAAGACATTTAAATAAAACTCTCTCCAATTATTAGAGGACCACTACACTAAGTGAAAATATGGAAAATAGAATTTACAGAATTAGTTCAAGAAAGCTGGTAAACAAACAGACAACAACAAATCCTGGGGGGAGGAAGTGGACTGGTTTCCTGAATGGTCACATTATATTATTTCAAATATCTAATTTTCAATAAAAAATACAAAGAATTGGAGAAGCATGGCCCATACACAAGAAATAAAAGTCAGTGAACTACACTGAGGCAGTATGTTTGGCTTACTAGACAGAACTTTAAATTGGTTATTATAAGTTCTTCAAACAACTAAACAAAACCATGTATAAAGAACTATAGGTGGCGCCTGTGGCTCAATGGGCTAAGGCGCCAGCCACATACACCTGAGCTGGCGGGGTTTGAATCCAGCCCAGGCCCGCCAAACAACAATGACGGCTGCAACCAAAAAATGGCCGGGCATTGTGGTGGGCGCCCGTAGTCCTAGCTACTTGGGAGGCAGAGGCAGGAGACTCGCTTGAGCCCAGGAATTGGAGGTTGCTGTGAGCTGTGATGCCATAGCACTCTGTCCAGGGTGACAGCTTGAGGCTCTGTCTCAAAAAAAAAAAAAAAAAAAAAAAAGAACAATAGGAAAGTTTCAGAATGTCTTACAAAATAGGAAATAAAAATAAACAGAAATTATAATAATTAGCCTAATACAAGCTCTGGAGTTGAAAAGTACAGGGTGTCTCAAAGGTCGCCATACATACATAGGGAAAATGGAAAATTATATCTACCTATATACTTTTACTTATAAAATATTCATTATAAAATTTATTAAAATATTCACAAAATACTTCTCTATGTGTTGATATAAAAATATGAAAACATAAATTATAAGGGCCCAGAACAGTGGCTCACATGATAATCTTACCACTGAAGCTGAGGTGGGTAGATTGCTTGAGCTCAGGAGTTTGAGACCAGCCTGAACAAGAGTGAGACCTTGTCTCTACAAAATAGCTGGGCACTGTAGCAGGTACCTCTATTCCCAGCTACTTGGGAGGCTAAGGCAAGAGGATCGCCTGAGCCCAAGAGCTTGAGGCAGCTGTGAGCTATAATGCCACAACACTCTACTTGGGCAAGCAAGTGAGACTTTGTCTCAAAAAATATATATATGAAATATATGATTTTGCTAATTTTCCTATGTATGGCATTCTTTGGGTTACCCTGGACTGTAACTGAAATAAAAAATTCATTAAGGGGGTTCTTAACAGAAAATATGGGTTGGCAGAAGAAAGTATCGGCAAACTCCAGGATAGGTCAACTATCTAGTGTGAGGAGATGATCCTATCTCAAAAGCAGAAGTAAAAAAGAATAAAGAAAAATTAAAAGAGTCTTAGAGACATGAGGGAGATCATTAAGCCAGTGGGATATCAACAAAAGAATCTCAAAAGAAGAAAAGGGCAGAAAGAGTACCTGAATAAATAATGGTTGATAACTTTGCAAAATTGACAAAAAGATCCCCACATTAATCTACACATCAAAGAATGTCAACAAACTCAAAGTAGGATAAATTCAAAGAGATACACACTTGGATATATAGCCAAATTGTCAAAGCTGGAAGATAAAAAAATTAATCTTGAAAATAGCAAGAGGGAAGAGACTCGTCATAGATAAGGGGTTCTCAATAAGATTAATAGTTGATTTCTTATTAGAAACCATGGAGGCCAGGAGGAAATAACATATTCAACATACTTAAAAAGAATGACAATGAAAAATTGTCTAGCAAAACTATACTTCAAAACTGAAAAAATTAAGACATTTCCAAATAAATGTAAACTGAGAGAATTCATTACTTGAAGACTTGCCCTGCAAGA
This sequence comes from Arctocebus calabarensis, assembly GCA_963573935.1. NCBI lineage: Eukaryota > Metazoa > Chordata > Mammalia > Primates > Lorisidae > Arctocebus > Arctocebus calabarensis. The sequence goes on along the minus strand of CAUYON010050687.1, from coordinate 18,345 downwards.
AAAACTAAAGGGAGTCTTTCACGCTGAAATAAATGGATACTATACGGTAACTCAATTCCACACAAAAAAAGAAAGAGCACTAGTAAAAGTGACTATAGATTAACATAAAAGATAGTATGTATGTTTCTGTTGTGTTTTTCTTCTCCTCGATGACTTAAAAGGTAACTGCATAAAATAATAATCATAGAACTGTGTTGTCAAGCATAAAAATGTATGAAGAGGTAATTGGTATGACAATAATAGTATAAAGGAGGTGGGAGAACAGAACTAAATAAAGTTTGTGAATACAATTGAAATTAAGTTGGTATTAACAAAAACCTAATTTGCTTAGCTAAGATGTTAATTGTATTCCCCAGGACAATTAAATGGAACACTAGAAAAATCTATTTAACATAAAAGAAGGAATAAATAGAGGAACAGAAGGACAAAAAAGATAAAAGACACACAGAAAACAAAAAGCAAAATGACAGATATAAATCCATATTATTAGACTATAGTTAAATACATTTCCTGATTTCAAAACTTACAGAAAGGGTACAGCAATTAAAATAGTGTTGTATTGGCATAAGGGCAAATGTATATGGTCAAATGATTTTTAAATTGAGTGCCAAGTTCATTCAGTGTGCAAAGAACAGTCTTTTCAACAAGGGGTACTGGATGTCAACATGCAAAAACATAAAGTTGGATCTTTACATTATATCATATATACAAATTAAGTCAAAATGGATCAAAGGCCTAAATGTAATAGCTAAAACCATAAAACCCTTAGAAGATCACATACAGAAAAAGCTTTATGGCATCAGATTTGGTAATCATTTCTTGGCTATAATACCAAAAGCAAAGACCACAAAAGTAAAAGTAGACAAATTGGAATTCATTGAAATTTAAAACTTTGTGTATCAAAGGACACTATGCACAAAGTGAAAAGACAACCCCTGGAATGGAAGAAAATATTTGTACATCACATATCTCTTAAGGAGTCATATCAAAAAATATATAGAACTTTTACAACTCAATAACAAATAAATAGCTCATTTAACAAAATGGGCAAGGGACCTAAACAGACATTTCTCCAAAAAAGATAGATAAATGGCCAAATAGCATATGAAAAGATACTTAACAGCACTAATTACTAGGGAATTTCAAATCAAAACGACAACGAGATAATACTTCACATCCATTAAGATGGCTATTATTGAGAAAACAGAAAATAAGTATTGCCAAGTGTGGAGAAATTAGAACCTTTGTACACTGCTGATAGTAATGTAAAATCGTATAGTCTCTATGGAAAATGTTATGAACATTACTCAAAACATTAAATATAGAATTACCATATGAATCAGCAATTCCACTTCTGTGTACATACCCAAAAGAATTCAAAGTATACTCAAATAAATGTTTGTATACTCATGTTCATAATAGCATTATTCACAGTAGTTAAAACATGGAAGCAACCTAAGTGTCCACCAATGGATAAACAAAATGTGGTATACACATACAATGAAATATTATTCATCCTTAAAAGGAAGGAAATTCTGACACGTGCTGCAACCTAGATGAAATTGGTAGACTTTATGCTAACAAAAATCAGCCAGTCACAAAAGGACAAGTATTGTATGATGCTACTTACTAGACTCAGACTGTGAATGGCCTACAGTAGTTGAATTCACAAGACAGAAAGTAGAATGGTGGTTGCCAGGGGATAGGGGAGGGGGAAGTAGGGAGTTAGTGTTTGATGGATACAGAATTTCAGTTTGGGAAGATGACGAATTTCTGGAGGTAGATGGCGACCATAGCAGAACAATGTGAATGTACTTAATGACACAGAACTATACACTTAAAATGGTTAAAACGGTAAATTTTATATTATATATATTTTACCATAATAAAAAGGTTTGCTCTACAAAAGACACTGTGAAGAGAATGAAAGTACAAGCTGCAGACTGGGGAAGAACATTTATAAATCACACATCCAACAGAAGATTATGTTTAGAATACATATATTAATTCTCAAAAGTCATTAGGAAGAAAATAATCAACCCAATTATAAAACAGCAACATATTTGAACAGACACTTTAGCAAACAGGATATAAGGATGGCAAATAAGCACGTGAAAAGATGTTCAACATTATTAGCCATTAAGGAGATGAAAATTAAAACTACAATGAGGTACCACTTCACATCTATTAAAATAACCAAAAATAAACACTGACAATACCAAGTGCTGACAAAGATGTAGAGCAACCAGAATTCTCATACATTGCTGGTGGGAATGCAAAATGGTACAGCCACTCTGGAAATGGTTTGGCAGTTTCATATAAAGTTAAATGTACACTTACCATATGACCAGTAATCTCACTTCTAGATATTTACCTTAGAGAAATAAAAACTTATGTTCACATAAAAATATGTACAAGAATGTTCATATCAATATTATCCATAACCACCATAACCTGGAAACAACCTAAATGCATTTTAATGGGTGAATGGATAAACAAACTTTGGAATGTCCATACAATGAAAAGCTATTCAGCAAAATAAATGAACTAGTGATACACACAACTTGGATGAGTCTCAAAGGCATTAGGCTGAGTGAAAAAGAAGCCATTCTCACAGGGTTACATATTATATGATTCCATTAATACGACATTCTCTAAAAAATAAAAACTATTGTGATAGAGAACAGATCAGTGATTGCCAGGGAGTATGGGTGGAGGTTGAGAGCAAATATAAAGGGACAGTATGAGTGAATTTTAGGGTAATGGAGCTATTCTCTATCTTGATTGTGGTGGTGGTTACATGAATTGATATGATTTACAATCCACAAAATTGTACACCAAAAAATGCATGCAATTTTATTATAAGTTCATTTCAAAAATAAAATATGAGCTATTATCACTGTCATCATCACAAATAATTATACTTTGCTGTTTAATAAAAATATTCAGAATTATTTGTGAAATAGTATCTAAAGATCATTAAAGTCAATTTATGTGTGGTACAATAACTCAAAAGTATAGAAAAAAACAACACTAAATGTAAAAGCCATACAACTTCCACTAACTCTTCTCTTTAATATTTTGTATTAGGATAATATGCTCCCTCTGGACCATTTCCTATAAACATTGTCATATACTGGAATTAAATAAGGGCTCAACTTAGAAGTCTGGGACCCTAGGTTACATTCCTAAATCTAACACTGTAAGAAAACTCTCGACTTGCCTTTTGTGCCTAATTTTATCTTCCTCTTCATTGAGGTCATGTACTTGTCTGCATTTGTCTTTTTGTGGTATGCTGTGAAGGTTTAAAGCAAGGAGTTTCAAAGATAGGAAACAGAACAGATTCATACACCATCCATCCCACCACCCCAAATACCAGGTACTGCTCTAAGTGATTTACATGTATTACCTCACTTAATCTTCCTAACGAGCCTGTAACATAGCTACTATTAATATTTTCCTTACTAGCATCTCATAGCTAGTAAGTGGGGGAGCCAGGATTTTCCCAGCAGTCTGCTTACAGAGGTCATGTTCTTAATCAACATGCTAACAGTATGTTCATTTGTTCTCTATAAAAAAGACTGTTCATTTGTTCATTCCTTCCTTCCTTTACCCCTGCTCTGTCATGTCTATGGTCTTTCTGTCTCTAACAAATCATCTAAATATTATCATGCTATCATCTATACATAGATGATTCCCAATTCTACCTAGTCCTGACTTCTCTCCTGAACTTTACTACTGCATTTTTAACTGTCTCCTCAATAATGTGCATTTAATGATCCTGGCATTTTGGAAGACATGTTCAAAATGAAACTTATCATCCTTCTTCAAAATTTCCCCATAAAAGCTTAATTTTGTCAATTGTTAAGTTACACAGCCTTGAAACATCTAGATTACCTTTGACACATTCCACTCCAATGATCACCCTCCTTCATTCTTAATCAACAAATTGATCAATTCTTCCTTTGTAATATCTCTTATAAGTAAAGTTACCTTTCTTTCCAATTCCACTGTCATCATTCTAGTCCAGATCTTCATGCCTAATGACTGTAATACCTCCTTTCCATTCTCTCTGCTTCCAGTTCTTCCTCTCTCCAATCCTATTTATTGGCCACCAGATTAATCACTTTCAAATATGGCTTTTATCATGCTACTCCTAGCTCAAAACCCTTTAACTACTTTCAAATTAACTGACTCACAGAATAACTAATTTTGTATAGGTCTATACTACCCATCAAATAAAGTTAATAATTTTAGCTACCTTTCTAACTTTGTTTTTCACAACTCCCCCAAACACTCCATAGTGCTCACAATTGAAAGACCATTCCCTTTTCTTTCCAAAGAACAGGTAGTATTAAAAGAACATTTAAATCTTACCTCCTCTGAGAGGTCTTCTTCAACCGTGCCAATACACAGTGGCCTTTCCCTCCTCTGAACTCCCAATAGCACTTAGTGACTGTATCTAGCATTGCTACTAAATGTTACATGTTTTTCTCTCCAACCAGACTGTACTTGGCACAAGGTGAGGAACCATTTCATAAACTTCTGTGCACATTCCACAACGCCTAATAAAACTTATCTATTAAACTAATTCTTTCCAGTTAAGGCACATAGTATTTATTTATCTATACATTTTGTGTTATAGTTCAGCCTAAAGATTGTTCACAATGTACACCTTTTTCCAGTGTCATCTCTTGTCATTCTCCATCACGCCCTGTATTCCTGCCACACTAAACCTCTCATTATTCCCTAGACATACTAGGTTCTTTCACAATCCTGTTCCTATTCACTCACTATCTTTAATTCCTTTTCCCTTTATTTATTTGACAAATGCATGCTAATCCAACAAGACTTAATAGTAGTGTCAATTTCTGACTTTCCCAACTAGACTCAGATGCTCTATGTTCTGTACTCCCTGAGCATTTTATTCAAATCTCTATAACAGCAATTTTCATGTTGTCATGCAACTATGTACATATTTATCTCTCTCATGGGACACATTCCTCAAGAATAGTGACAGTTTGTCTTTCTCTTCACTAACTCTTCACATTTAATTCTCTGCTGTTAATGTATGTATTCTCTGCTAAAACAATGTATCAAAGTCAGTGGGAATCACATACCTTGGTAATAAAGAGCCTTAAGGAAAGAGTGACGATCAGTTCCCTGAAATAAAGACTTTTCTATTTCCATTTCTCGTCGAGTGAGCTGTTTGCTCTTTGCAAATCTCTGAGGCAGGCAAAGGATGCGCTGACGCTCTGAGATCCTTTCTTTAATATCTTGAAGACGGTTCTGTATTGCTTCAGGAGTTGCCCTCAGTCCTGTTTTCTAAAATCAGAGAAATGAGATGGCACATGTCACAGACGATGTACCCTGAAAGTGGTTATCTGATGCCTAAAGGAAGAAAGATAATGATTAGATCCTAGAAAAGAATGCTTTATAGAAAATGTTAGCTAAGAGTCAACAGTTTTTCTGTTACCAATGTGCTAAAAATCATAGAAGATTCATACACAAAATTTAGTTTTATGAGAACCAAAGGTGAAAAGGTCCTCAATGCCAAAATGAAAAGATCCTGCTCTGTGTTCTCCAGGAAGAAAACATTGCTCCACTCACCTTTTCACCTGAAATATGGCTCTTCCAGATCAAGATTTCTGTTTCATTAAGCCCTAGTTCCCTGAGAGAAGCAGTTTCCTGGTCCTTTTCATGCAGTGTCTGGAATTGGGACAAAGTCATGGTCCCAGCTGCTTCCTTCCCAAAGGGTTTGTACATAGTACCAGGAGCAAAGCTCTCTTTCTTAGACATGCATCTGTAAAACATGCAGGAGGAGAGTAAAAAACATCTTGGGTTACCACAATTCATAGCAGTGGGGGCTCACATTACCAGAGGTACAAAGAAACTCATCAGTAATTTCTCTCTCACATCCTATTTCTAAATGGAAGTACCACTGCAACAAAGTAGAATTCCATCAATTGTCCCCTCATCTAAGAGTAATAAATGATTGAATCAACAAATATTTATTAAATATCTACTATGTGTCAGACATTGTGTTAGGTACTAAAAAATTCATAAAAAAAATAAAAATTTCATAGTTTAAAAATGATTAAAATGGCTCCTGGTTTTATGGAAAAACAGTGGAAGAGAGGCAAATAAGCAGGCAAGGATAATAATGGGTTCTAAGGGCTATGTTAGGGGAAATAAGGGTACTAGAGGAGGACATAAGCAAGGTATGTGGTGCAGATTTTGTGAGATATGGTAAGCTTCCTAGAGGAAGTGAAACCGAAACAAAACCCTGCCTAATAAGTAGAACTTTGCCAAAAAGAGGGGGAGTTGGGAGAAGAGAATTCCATCCAGGCTTCCGAGAGGCATCTGTCACCTGGAGGTAAGGGTCTATGATACTCTCTGTCTGCAAAATCAATACCTACTCCTCAATGGAGACAGAAGTATCAAGCTGATGCTGAAGTAGGCTTTTCAGCTGCCTTTCCCCTTCTGTTTCCAGCTCCTCCAGTACACGGTCATCACTCTTCACACAGCTGCTTACCCTGGAGTGAATATATACAAGAAATAGAAGAGACAGTGAGTTTTGAAATATATTTCTTATTATCTATCATTAGTGACCCTATTTGTTTAAAGACATTTCTCCAAATAGACATTGACCTTTATCATTCATTCCACGAAGACACAGAGAATCACATGCCAAATTAGTAGAAATTCACAGAAGAAAGAGATAATTGGGAGCTGGGGTGGTAAAGGAAGATTTCAAAAGGATTGAATGTGATGAAGAAAAGGAAAATAGGGAGAGAGAGTATGAAGAGACAGAAATATTTACTGGGAGATAATGACAAGTTCCATTTGACTGGCATTCACTTATAGGCATACTAGGAGATGATTTTGGAGGGGTGAATTAGAGTCAGACTGTGAATGGCCTTAAATACACCAGCTAAGGGGCTGCACCTTAACCGCCTTTATCAGGCAGTTAAGTGACACAGTGCAAGTGATGGTTGAGGAAAATGAAATGTGATTACAATATGCCATATTGATTCAAATGGAAGAAACCAGTAGAACTAGTTAGGAAAGTATTGAAGGTGATGAAGGTCCAGACTGCAGTGGTAATAGTGGAAACAGAAAGGAAGGATTAGAGGAGAGAGGCCTTTTGAAGGTGGGGGTAAGAAAGTCAGTGATAAACCCAAAATTTCAAGCTGTGTAACTGAGAGAACAATAGAAGCAAGGAAGGAAGGAAAAAGTTTCAGATGGAATAAATATTTTGGGAAAGGGTAAGTCGATATTGTTTTAGCCATGTCGAGTCAATGACCTTTTACAATCTGAAACACCAGCATAAAGTATCAGGAATACTTCAAAGACACTGAGTCTGAGGGGACAGCATGAGAGACTGGCTAAAATCAAAGTAAGAGATGAGGAAGTTGTTGTGTAGATGAGAGTCTGAGGCTGAATGTGGAAATCTTGAGTCATCTGTGTTGACGAGATCTGGTACTGTGAGAGAGAAAGAAGACAGTATAGAAAGAAATATAAAGAGAGTCATAATATTTTATAGCCTAGGCACTACTGTGTAGAAATCTAGGTAATGGTTAGCATGAGCTAACAGTAAATTACTTAAAACTCTTATTAGAATGTAATGAAATAATGGGGCCATTTAAGTAGGCAACACCAGATTATAAAAAGCAAACACAAAAATGAGTTAACTCCATGAAGAAAATAAATATTAAATACCTTCCTTACAAAATAGCTTTTTCCTAGTGGTGTTATGATAAGGCCTAGAAAAATGGACCCCTATAATCATAAGGAAGATTCCCATGCTGTAGAAAGACTTGGCTCTATTTTGAGAAATTCTAAAATATCTTTAGACCCAAGGTTTTTAAAAATTCCTTTTCAATATCTCAGTTTTTATTTTTTACTTCAAATTCCAAAAGTTCCTGCTAAATTTAATGTTTCTCTACATCACTACACATGAATCTCAAAAAGACACACTGAGTTAAGAAAAGCAAGTCACAGAAAAATTCATACAGTATGTGTACATTTGCATAAAATTTAAACATGTATAAAATTAGAAACATTTTGTTGAGGAATAAATTTGTTATGTGTTAAAAACCTATTTACAAACAAACAAACAAAAAGCAAAAGAATGATTAATGCAAAATTCCAGAGAGTGGTCATCTGAGAGGGAAGGAAGGGAGGATATGCAGAGGACCTGGAAGGAACTGACTATGCCTTACTTCTTAAGCTTGCAGGGGATGCAAGCCTTTATTCTTCTCCTTTAAACTGTATATACACATTATATACATTATTTTTACATGGATGAGATGTATCATCATAAAAAGCTTAAAGGTTATTTAAAGCAGTGAAAATCAGAAATAGTTTTTAAAAAGATCTTTCAATGGGGCGGTGCCTGTGGTTCAAGGAGTAGGGCGCCGGCCCCATATACTGGGGATGGCGGGTTCCAGCCCAGCCCCGGCCAAAAACTGCACACACACACACACACACACACACAAATCCTTTAATGAGGATCCTTTAAAAGGGATTTCTATGCTGTCAGTAACTGTGAGGCTCCGGCTTTCAAAACCGACCACCGAGGTTCCAGCCGCCATTTACCGCAGAATCAGTAGGGGGAACCGCTTGCAGCAATTCCTATATCCTATTACTACATCGAACCGGTTTTGTGGTTTCCTTCTACGTTTGTAGAAACAAAAAGTATTTTAAGATGTGAAAGTGCTATGTGGGTTCTGGGCCCGAGCAAGTCCTCTTTAACAAACAGACATGGCAAATAAACGCGCCCACCCTGACCCCCTTCCAGAGGTGGAGGTGGAGATGGCGGTAGGGCGGGACGGGGAGGAGCTGGCCTTGGGAATCTCCGGCGCGGGGAATCCGTCGGCCAAGACTATTTCTGCCTGGGAGGGTCTCTGTGAAACTGGAAGAAGCCGCAGCACCCGGCCGGCTCCCTAACCTGGGCCCGAGGGCGGGTGTCCTATCTGCCCCGAAGCTGTTCTTTCCGAACTTCACCCGCCCCGAAGGCCCGTCCTGCCCATCTCCCCTTCTCCCTGTCCCTTTGTCCCCTCGCTCACACGAAACCGCATTCTCAGAACACAATAGACTCAAAACAGAAAGTAATAAAAGCCATTTTCAAAGTTAAAGGTAGAAAAGTGCTCCCCTTGCCGCCTGCTCCCCAGACGAACCCTTACCTCTTCATGTTTCCACAGGCCCCTATCTCCAACTTGGTCAACAGGCCACGGACCTCAACTCCCAGAACTCTGCGCGGCAGATTCTAAGGCTATTGTGGTGGAGCGTGGGGCTCTGGGAGTTGTAGTAGCACAGAACTATAGCAACACAAGGAAAAGGTAAGTATTGAGTGACTGATAAATGTAAATTGTCCGAATATGGTTCTTTAATTTTTCTTTCTTTTTTATAATTCTTTATTAAATCATAACTGTGTACATTAATGCATTTATGGGGTACAATGTGCTGATTTGATATAGAGTGTGGAATGTTTACATCTAACAGATTAACATAAGTCCCCTTGCTTACTTATTTGTTGTGGCAAAAACGTTCATACTCAATACTATAGAAATGTATCATTGCAATGTGCATATTAGGTTGGATCCCCCCAAGCACTCTCTCCTCCCTCCTCCCAACCTCCCCCCTCCCCTCTCTTTCCTCTTCCCTCCTTTCTGGACTATAGTTATGTTTTACCATTTCTATGAATGCGTAGGTGATTATATACTGATTTCACAGTAGTATTTAATACATTAGATACTTTTTCCCCCCATTCTTGAGATACTTTACTAAGAAGAATATGTTCCAGCTCCATCCAGGTAAGCATAAAAGATGTGAAGTCTCCATCTTTTTTTATGGCTGCATAGTACAGTTCTTTAATTTTTCATCTAGCTTAGAACACCCAAAATACCCAGCTCATAAAACAAAGAGTCACCTTTGACTTCTTGACTCTCATCCAATATCACTAAATTTTGGTTCTCTGTAATTTCCCTCAAATTTATCCCTATCAACACTACTTCTCTTTCAAGGGTTTATCCAGCCTGCTTGCTGTTTCCAGTTAAGCCTCTAGTCCAGTGGTTCTCAACCTTCCTAATGCTGCAACCTTTTAATACAGTTCCTCATGTTGTGGTGACCCCCAACCATAAAATTACTTTCGTTGCTACTTCATAACTGTAATTTTGCTACTGTTATGAATTGTAATGTAAATATCTGATATGCAGGATGTATTTTCATTGTTACAAAGGGGTCACTACCCACAGCCATTAGTTCTCAGCCAGGTTGAGAACTACTGCTCTAGTCCATCCTCTTTATTGTAGCTGAGGAGATCAGACATGAGTCTGACCGTATCACTTGTACTTATGGTTCTCCTCTATCTGTAACAGAGACTTCTGAGTTCTCTCAGTTCAGAATCAGAACTCAGCATGTATTCATAATTACAGTGAATTAAGAAAGAGGTATAGCATAGTGGTTAAAAGCACAGGCTCTTAGTAACCAGAAGCAGAAATGTAAATGTCCTTAAGTATATGAAAACAAACACATCCAATCTCTCTTAAAGTGAGATGAAAATTTCAAAGTACACTGTAGTCCCAGCTACTTGGGAGGCTGAGGCAAGAGAATTGCTTAAGCCCACAAGCTTGAGGTTGCTGTAAGCTGTGACGCCACAGCACTCTATCCAGGGCCACATAGTGAGACTCTGTCTCAAAAAAATAAATAAATAAAAATAAATAAATAACAAGGAAAGTCTGAGAATCCGTCACAGGCAACAGGTACCAAAAGAAACATGATGACTAGAGTAATAAGGTATTCTGGAACAGGAAAAAAGACAACAGGTAAAAACTAAGGAAATGTGAATAAACTATGCACTTTACATAATAATGTTCATTAGCTGTGATGAATGTATTGGTTATGTAAGATGTTAACACAAAGGGAAGGAAACTGAACATAAGTATATGGAACTTTGTACAATGCAACTTTTCTGTAAATCTAAAACAGTTCTAAAAATTAAAGTTTTTTATTTTTATTTATTTACTTTTGAGACAGTCTCACTTGGTCACCCTTGGTAGAGTGCAGTGGTGTTAGCTCATAGCAATCTCAAAATCTTGGGTTCAAGTGATCCTCTTGCCTCAGCCTCCCAAGTAGCTGGGACTACAGGCGCCCGCCACCACACCTATTTTTTAGAGGCAAGGTCTCACTCTGGCTGAGGCTGGTCTTGAACCTGTGAGCTCAGGCAATCCACCTGCCTCAGCCTCCCAAGTTCTGGGATTACAGGCGTGAGCCACCATGTCCAGCCCTAAAGTTTGTTTTTTAAAAGTACACCAAAATGTGGCTTGGCACTCTTAGCTCAGTATATAGGGTGCCACCCACGTACACTGAGGCTAGCAGGTTCGAGCCTGGCCCCGGGCCTGCTAAACAACAATGACAACTGCAACCAAAAAAATGGCCGGGCGTTGTGGCAGGCACCTGTAGTCCTAGCTACTCGGGAGGCTCAGGCAGGAGATTTGCTTAGGCCCAAGAGTTTGAGGTTGCTGTGAGCTGTGACTTCACAGCACTCTACTCAGGGTGACATAGTGAGACTCTGTCTAGGAAAAAAAAAGTACACCAAAGTACCATTTTTCACTTACCAGATTGGAAAAGATCCAAAAGTTTGATAACACACTTGTTGATGTTGTGGGGAAACAAATACACTTAATACATTGCTGATAGGAATATAAACTGGTGTAACTTCTATGCAGGGCAACTTGAGGATACCATAGAAATCTTAAATGCACATTCACTTTAAAGTAGCAATTCAACTATAAATAGTATCCTCAAATATATGTGTATCATTGTCATTGTGGTTTTATAACAATACTAGAGTCAACTTAAGTATCCAAGAACATGATTCTATGAAAATGTATCATTCAATGAAAAAATATGCAACAGCGGGCAGTGCCTGTGGCTCAAGGAGTAGGGCACCGGCCCCATATACTGGAGGTGGTGGGTTCAAACCCAGCCCTGGCCAAAAAAAAAAAAAAAAATGCAACAGTTACAAGATGAGGCTTGGCGGTGCCAGCCACATACACCGAAGTTGGCGGGTTCGAACCTAGCCCGGGCCAGCTAAAACAACAAGGACAACTGCAACAAAAAATAGCAGGGCATTGTGGCAGGTGCCTGTAGTCCCTGCTACTTGGGAGGCTGAGGCAATAGAATTGATTAAGCCTAAGAGTTTGAGGTTGCCGTGAGCTGTGATGCCATAGGACTCTACCAAGGGTGACATAGTGAGACTCTGTCTCAAAACAAACAAAAAAACAGTTACAAGGTGATGGAATTCTCTATGGACTGCTAATGGACAATCTCCAAAATATATTTAGTGCAATAGCAAGGTGCAGAACAATATGTACAGTGCACTTCTATTTCTGTGAAAAAGGTGGGGGAGAGTATGTATGTGTGTGTTTGCTTGTATATGCACAAAATATCTCTGGAAGAATGCACAAATGGTCAGTGAATATCTCCAGGTAGGGAAATGCCATGGCCAAGGGACAAGGGCAGGAGAAACTCTTCCTTCATTGTATTTTTTGTACCCGTTGACTTTTGAATTGCATAACTGTATTACCTAGTCAATACTTTTTTTAATTAAAGAGAAGTCTTCTTATATCACAAAGGGCTAAAGAAAAAAGTTTGGGAGTGTGGGGAAGTGGATCACACTGCTTAGATTTGAATCCTCGTTCTCAGTTGTTGATAATGTAGCACTGAACTTTTGCTTTGGCAAGTTACTAGATTGTTAGAGTTTCATTAAGTTTCTTTAACTGGTCTAGGCCAGTTTCTCCACTTGTAAAATGGAGAAAATACCTCAGAGTAAGGTGACTATAAAACACTATACAAAAGAATGGTTTCACAGTCACTCCATGATTAGGTGGTCGTCTTTGAGTAAATATTCCACGATTATCCAGTAGGTTCAGACTTATTCAAACTGGTTTGTATTGCCATGTTCAAGTTAGAGCAAAAGACCAAACAGCAGGTACTGGAAACCATTTTAGTACTTCCTGAGAACTTCTAGAAGATTGAAAATATCATGGCAAGTATTAGAGTTACCCTAAACCTGTCATATGCAAATGATGGTGCTCTTGAAGCACAATAGGCAAATCAATGTAGACAAGATATGTATCACTACATGGCTTTGGCACAGAACATGGGTTTAATGTAAGCATAAACAAAATGTGGTCAGGTAAAGCCCATATGGTGGTAGAGCTAAATTTTGCTGCTTTAACCAGATTGTCCAAATTGACATATTTGTCAATAAGGAATTAGAAAAATATACCAAAATTGCTTGTAGGCTTGTCCTCTGGGAAGGTGGCAAAGGGTGGAACAAGTATTACACTGACAAAACCATCACACAAAACTTGGGTACAACTTCTAATAAAATATACAACCTAACAGTACTGAAGCCACACATACTACATTACAAATCCACTAGATGGGATGAGTGGAGAATAAATGGCTAAAAGACATACTTAATATAGCCATGGAATTCCAACTGGAAAGTAAGGTTATAAGAAGTACTCTAAATACTTGTGTATAATTGAAGCAAAGTGGTAGGTACAAAGGAACAAACATTCAGAAAATTGCACTAGAAAGAAAGCCAGGCTATTTCTAGCTCTGCAAGTTTATTGCTTGTGTAATAATAGTGAATCTATTTTCCACAACATCCCTCTCCTTACCTTAAAAGGATATCAAACACTGTATAAAAAGTTTTGATATCCTCTAGATGTTATACATGGGCCCAGAGTTCTTACCATAAGGTGATTTCACAATTTCACCCATAGAAGAATTACGACAAACTGAAAAATATGCCTCATTTGTCTTTCTGACAATTTAACAAGGTTAGTTTAATTAAGCTAGAAGCTCCTCCTTAATATAGACACACTTTCTTAAAAGGTCTGTCCTTTTTAAGTGCTTTGTTCACAGCACACTTCTGATGAATACATTATAAAGCAATTATAACTTTTAAGATATAGAAGATGTTAAAACCAAAAATCTTCTTTTGAATCTACTCATCTAATATTAAAGAGTAAACAACTGTGCATGTCTTTGAAATTTCCCAAATGAGATGGTATAAATGCTGTTATAGAGAATAAATATAGCATCTTTTCAAAGGACAAAAAAAAAGATTATGCACTAGGATAGTGTCCACATTGCATTTATTCCCCTTGAGGTAATATCTTAGCTGATTAACGATGGTTAAGAGGGACTCATGATTCCAGTGACTAAAATAAATGGTGTATTAACATACTGGCAAAATAGGTTATTTCTGATCTTTTAATTAATATTTGTTCAACAATTTCATGTCTTCAGGACACATGTTAAAACTAGTGAGAAGGAACCTTAGACATGATTTAGTCCAAGGCTCCAGACTCTAGACTACACAATATATTAAAATCCCTCAGTAAATCTTACATAATTACTCGATTCATCTGGAAGCCACTCGCCATTCTCTGGCATCTTTTATGTACTGGAAAAAACACTAGAACTTCCAGTGAAGTTAATGCAACAGGAAGATTGTACAAGGAGTACTTTAGCCTCTTTATTTTATTTAAGAAATTTACAGTAAGCATTCCAGTAATAGTGAAAAAGCATACAGGAGTCTCAAAGCTTCAGAGAAATGAAAACTAGTTTCTTATCACAAAACAGTTGGAAAATCCTAATAGAGTCCAACTTCTTCATTTTATAGACACAGAAAATGCCCCAAATAAAATTATTTATCCAGCTAATTAAGCAGGGACAAAATTAAAATCAGAGTTTCCTCCAATATGATGTATTCCCTTTATTGAATGTGGAGCTTATGCATGGGCTACTTTACAGGAGTTAAATCTCCAAAAGTAATGGGAAAAATGTATTTATCTAGGGTATAACAGTAGTAATACTGAGCTCAAAAAATAGATTACTCAAGATTATATTCTAAAATTGTGTTATCTACAGAAACTATCTGCAAAGTTATAAGGTCTCTAGTTTTTAGGTGCTATAATTTTGAGTGTTAACAAAAACTTACCTAATAAGAAGCTGCTGCTTGGAAAAGTTTGGGTAGGAAAAAAAGAGGCCATGTAAATTCTGGTATTTAGTCTACTCATAAGACTAATCATTGCTAATATTCATTTCAAAAATATTTTCTTCCTGTTAGAATGGTCATGTGCAGTCAGTACAACAGAAACTCTACTCAGTAATTATAGACAAATGAGCTCCAGCCACTCAAAAATTTAAGTTTTAGTGTTATACTTTTATTATTTTTTAGAACATCATCTTTATTTGTGATTTAGGTGAAACATGTAGATGAGACTGTTCCAAAGCTAAGAACAAAGATTTTTCTTTAAAAACTAATACACTAAAACCAACAAATCATATGCTGAAACCAAATAAAACCAGGATATCCATACATCAAAATTAACTGAATTCCTTGAACCTTATCCTTTTAAAAATAACCTAGCTCCCAAATGCACCCTAACTTGTCCTCCCTTTTCTGAATTTCTTGCAACCCACTTTCTATAATTCATAACACTTCTTTGTATTATCTAAATTGTTTTTATACAGATAGGCATTAATTATATCTCAAACCAGACAGTAAGTTACATTGAGGAGAAGAGACTTCACGATATCTAGCAGTATACAATAATGTAAGTAAGAGGCATACAGTAAAGACCAGTTGGCATGTAATTTTTGTAAACACTGCCCTAGGACGATGTATATTGTTGGTACGATGTAGAACCTAGGAGTCTGATATAAAGTACATACATAAGGTCAGATCTAATAGATTTCTACCTAGTTATAAAGGAGCTAATATATTATAGTTTTGGTTTGCTAATATTAAAAGCAAAACTATAGTATAATTACCGATAGCACAGTATTTAAGTGAAAACAAAAAACAGCAGGCATTCTTTATTGCAACCAGAATTAAACAGCAACTGTAAGTACTATTCTATTTAATATCAGGATTTGTAGGTAATACATAACCCAAAAACAATACGCTGAAGATAGTCAGTTAAAAGCGTTCTTGACGTTGCATTTCTACTTCTTGTAACGACTGTCCTGGAAAACCTGTGTTAGCTCTTCTACCTTCCTCTGCAGCATGCCTATGGGGGAAAAGTCACACAATCATTAATCTTAGGTGGAAATATCTTACAAACATAATAATTTATATTATCCATTCAGCATATAATTTATGAAACTTTATGCATCAGTTTTAATAGCTTTAATTTTTAGAAAATACAGCAAGAAAAAGTTATTCATCTATCTGTTTGAACTATGAAAACAGTAAGCGAGACTGTTCTTTTTCTGTTCTCCCTAACTTTCAGGCAGAGACATCTGCTTGACACATATGTTTTGTTGGAGTGAAGTGTTAACTGCTTTTGTACTTACCACAGCTTAAAAGTGCCATACTGGGTGATCACTACATTGAGGGTATAGGTTTTGGTAGGTCTTACTTGCCTATAAGCAAACTTAGTCCACTGAGCATATTTATACTTCTGTTTTTTTCTAATGGTTTATTTAACTTAGTGGTTCTTAGATTTGCTCAGGAATAGAGCACCACTAAATACCATTAGTTTTACCATATAAAGCAGAAACTTTCTGTTAGTTAAAATAAGCTGTTGAAGTAAGCATGATAATCTGAGTTTTTCTGTTAACATGTACAAATAAACTTGGTCATTTGCTTTAGTGTCCATTAATGCTTATGAGTGAATAAGCAATAACTGGTGCCCAAGAAGAAAAAAATTTTACAAGAGAAAAACTAAAAAGTGTAAACAATATACAGTTGACCCTTGAACAATGGGTTTGAACTGCATGAGTCCACTTATATATGGATTTTCTTTTACTTCTGCCACCCTGAGACAGCAAGAACAATCTCTCCTCTTCCTCCTCCTCAGACTCCTCAATGTAAAGATAACGAAGGTGAAGACCTTTATGATACACTTTCACTTAATGAATAATAAATATATTTTATCTTCCTTAAGATTTCCTTAATATTTTTTTCTCTAGCTTAACTGTAAGAATACATTTTAGTGTACCCCATAAAGGCATTAATATATACATGATCTATGTGTTTATGACTTAATAAAAAATATATAATACATATACAAAATATGCAGTGATGGATTACTTATATTATCAGCAATACTTCCAGCCAACAATAGGTTATTAGTAAAGTATTAGAGAAATGAAAAGTTATTCATGGATTTTCAACTGTGTGCATGTGGGGGATCAGCACCCTTAGACCCGACATTGTTCAAGGATCAATTGTATTTTAATTTTCTTCAGCCAGTTGGAAAAACTCTAATGTTACTCAATTTTTAAAGTATAATATATTATTCCATCTTTTAACAAAGAGACATTTTGCAAGATCATGCTTTATGAACAAGTGATTCAAATGTTGGCTGTCTACTAAAAGGCCAGAAGAACTGTGTATGTTAAGCATGGCAAAATAAATCATTTTTTTTTTTTTTTGTAATACCTAACTGCAGGGTGCAATTTTTACCCTAAATAACATTTTTTAATGTGATGGAAGCACAAATGAGCACTACAACAAACCATTAACTTGAGACCAGAAGTGTCAACATAAGCACAATCCACTAATTTGCTGATTGATACATATTAAAATGCAAAGGAGACTTCCTGGGAAGGAGGGCGTCCGCCTCGCAGCCCAGCTGAGATCTGCGGTCCCCAGGCGGCCTCCTGCCTAAATTCTCTGAGGTCTGTCCCCTCTGTTCCAAGGTTGGTGGGTCAGCGAAGCCTGCTGGAGGGCTCAGAGCAGCATTATGGGAGGCAACAGAAGGCCCTGTGGCAGCGATGGCTTTGTCTACCCTGGCCATGCTGCTTTCGTGCCCATCCCGAACCCCAGGCTCCTACAGAGCCTTCTGCAAGAGGCTGACGTGCATGCTCCTCACCTTCTTCGACCTGGCCTGGCGACTGAGGACCAACTTCCCCTACTTCTACATCGTGGCCTCGGTGATACTCAACATCCGCCTGCAGGTACATGTTTAGAGCAACTAACTTTTTGGCATCTGGGGACCTCCCCCCCCGACCTCCCCCCCCCCCCGGATGAATGGCTGACCCACTCTAGCTCACCCAGTCTAGACCAAAGCCACTGACCATCTCTGCTTGCATTTGCATAACCTGCCGGTCTTTGCACTGCCTCATCTGCTAATATGAATAGGCTGCTAAAAAACCCCAGCAGTTGCAGAAAGAATGCAGAATAATCAAAACAGCCGAAGATAAAATGAAAAGTTGACACCCAAGGAAATAAATAATTCGAGGAACAGAAAAGAACTTACTAATTTGAAAACTCCTCAGAAATGTATGAGAAGTTCTTGCATCCATAAA